>LUGF01006482.1:211317-239275 GCA_001625245.1 Calycopis cecrops
ATTTTTTTTTAAGGCATAAATATTCAGGCAGTCTATTGCTTTTATAACTGCAAGGGTGTAAATATCACAAATAGTACAGATTTGATTGTCTTATTTTCTCACTTATTTGGAGCAAATGAAGTATTAGAGTATTCTGGTTAGTGAATTGCAACGCCTAAAGTAATTCGTAAACTCAGAATATAAGGTGTAAAGACATTGGCCCGATCATATGGATAGTTTGGCCAGCATCATGCAGGGTAGCTACATCTTCTACGAACTCTGTACTCTTAGGGCGCTTGTCCACCGCCGCCGTCACCGGACCGTCACTGAGAACGAGATTATTTCGGGCCGAATTCAATATGACGTAACGGCGATCGTTTGTCCATCGCGAGACCGCGACCGATTTCGCTGGTTTAGTTTATTCCAGCTGTCATGCGTGGTAGTCACGTTTACGAAGAAATAAAGTGATGGCTAGATTAATGGTTAAAAATCGCGCCATGCATTTCTACGCAAAACTTTATCTTTGGACACTTCCTTGGTTTTATCCCACAAACATTCTTTACTTTCTATAATTTCTAATAATGAATAAATACCGTATTTAAAATTTTTCGCCACTTTTATTACAATGTTATACTAATTAATGATAATTGATTACAAACAAAATAATAACTGAGCTCGTGTACGGTGCGACGGCGACGGCGACGGCAGTGTGTGGACAAGTTCATATATGTTTTGTTTTTCCGGCACATCGGCCCGTCAAAATCTCGGGCGCCGATCTAGCGGTCACGCCGATCTACTCGCAATTTCGGCGGGTCGGGATGACGGCGCTCGGGTGACGGTATGCGGTGGACACGCGGCTAAGTAATGTAATGTAAATGTATGTACCGCTACTTCGGCGCCGTCATCTCGTTCTCGGTGACGTGACGGTGACGGCGGCGGTGGACAAGCGCCCTTACCGTACAAAACTAAATAATTTGCATAGTTATGAGAAATTATGTATCTGTGGGCGTTGGTGTTCACTTTACACCAGGTGATCTAACTGCTAGTTTGCCTCCTATGCTATAAAAAAAAAACGTTAAAACGCAGTTGTGCGGCGTCAAATTTTTGTCTGCATTACGAAGTTTGTTAATTCATCAGCTCAAGTTAATTAAAGGAAACGTCCGTAGACCGTATACGAACTTGATAGAAGGGATTAGCCCTGCTGATATTGTAACTGTGACAGCGCAGATTTCAATTCATAAATATTAATCTGAAATAAATAATTTTCGTCCAGAAAAAAAAATTGATTGATCTCTCACTTTATTTTTACAACAGTAACGTTTTACCCGTTGGTGAAACCAAGAGCTTTCTATAAACGTTTGAACACTAGGTACTTTATCATCGAAGCATCGTCAAAATATTTGGACGCTGTCAATACCGATTTCCTTTTAGAATACGAAAGTGATTTATACCTGGCAGTCCGCCAACTTATGTTTTATGTCCTCACATTAGGAACACTTAGGGGATGGGTGATTGTGGAGCTAATTCTAAGGCAATGTTTACATAGATAATTGATGTTGATATCTTTTTTTTTTTTTTTTTTATGGTATAGGAGGGCAAACGAGCAGTTGTAGCCATTT
This sequence comes from Calycopis cecrops, assembly GCA_001625245.1. Classification (NCBI taxonomy): domain Eukaryota; kingdom Metazoa; phylum Arthropoda; class Insecta; order Lepidoptera; family Lycaenidae; genus Calycopis; species Calycopis cecrops. The sequence continues at coordinate 212,916 of LUGF01006482.1, forward strand.
TCATGACTACCGACGCCCATAGACATCTGCATAGACTACAGATGCGCTGCCCCCCTTTCTCCTCCCACCTCCGTGGACCACCGGCTACTTACACACCGCACGAAACGCGACAGCACAGCTGTCACTTCACGCCGGTCTCGTGTAAGCGATATATAGATAATATCTCGCTATTCGTCTTGCCAGTGCTTGTAAACATTAGTTTGTTTAATTTTGTCACTTGTGGCAACACTGATGCTAATATTACATCTTACTTCTTTTCAGAAAGTGAGCTTATACTATTCAAAATATTTTAAATAGGTAGAATAAAAAAGAACTTTAAAAATTGTTGGATAAGTAAAATTATAACAAAATTATGTTTAGATATACTTCTTCTTCAGTAATGGTTTCAAACTATGTTATTCTTTATATATTTTCTGCTTTTAATAGAATTTGTAATTCCAATAGGCTGAATGAATCAATAAAGTCTTTTGCTTGTATAGTAGGTAAGGAAAAATGTCTGGCTACTTATATATTGAAAACCTGAGATTCGATAATTTTGAAAAAATAGCCTTTAAAAATTATAATACCAAACATCTTCACAACTTCTTTTTAGTAGTGATTGCGTACCATCTTTAACTTTTGTCCTTTTAATAGAATATTAAAAGCAAAAGACTATATTAATTAATTCTAATCTTGCTAGATGCCACTTAAATTTCTGTTCAAGCTAAGCTATATTTTCCAAGTGGATTTTCGATACTTCCATCGATTTCTCCGCTGTTACAGTGTAACGAGTTACATTCATTTGCATGTTGAAAGTGTTCATGATTTCGTAGTAAGCCGTTATCTCAGTTGCGATATTAAATATGGGATAATAATAATCGTAAACGCCACACGCAGCGACGAATCCACTAAAACGTTGCTTTACTATTAAATCCCCGGCGATATTCCGAGGAATATATTTAACAAGATCCATTTGTATTTTGTAGAAGCTTAGAATGAGTAAAACGTCCATTTATTCTACTACTAAAACGGAATAACGTCTCAAAAGTATTTAAAATTCAAGCGGTAATAGGTACTCAAATGGATTTACGTTTTATTGGTAATTGAGTAATGGTTAATTTTTGACCATTAGTTCGAAATTTAAATGTTACCTAAAGCTGAATTTTAATCTATACTACTTTTGTAAATGTTACATATTTTGAATGTTTATGATTCAATCACGGCAATACTGTTATGTTCGAGATTGGCTTGGATTATGGTGATCTAAAATTATATACAAAACATACTTTTACCCGTTTGAAATTGTACATCTTAAATATAATCGAAATATTCATATGAATCTGTGTATTTTGATATTAAATAGTGAGTTTTACGAAAGCAAGGAAGCACGAGATGCAGATACCGCCTACAGTATTACCTCCACCGATCTAATGCCGAATAATCCTCTCGCTCGCTGGCACAGCTTAAGCTAAAACTGTCGTGAATGTACAGTTACTATGATGGAAAATAGTTATATTATTCATATATCGTTTTATGGTGATGATTGCAGCCTGCAAGCAGTTGGCAGTCGAGCGGACACCATCAGGTAACATTTGAAGAACTGTGAAGAACGTGATACAGGCTGATAAAGCATAATCTTTAACCGTGCGGATGCTAATGGGCGTTGATGGTCATCAAATGGCTCCGATTGTATGTGTATCCTGTTATACCATAGAAAATGAATTATTTTGAACGACTCTAGCATAACCGAGATCCTCTATTCCGACAACTAAAGGCTTTGCAGACTTTTAATGTGGAAGTTATGGTCTATATAAAAGCACTTATGGGTGCGTATGTGTAAAGGTACCGAGGTAGTACTTACCAGCTTTTATTTTATAGTGTCATTAGTACAGTAGCAGTAGTTATTACTCGTTATATATACTATATTAGTATAGCTGCGCTCCGCGGTTACACCCGCGTAAATTCGATATCGTGGAAAATCACCCCATAGGAACATTTTTTCAGGATAAAAACTATCCTATGTGTTAATCCAAGTTACCTTCTATGTGTGTGCTAAATTTCATGAAAATCGGTTCTGTAGTTTTTGCGTGAAGGAGCAGAAACAAACAAACATACAAACTTTCGCATTTATAATATTAATAAGATTATACTCATATTATAACTCAGTAGTAGTCTCATAGTCACATTTTTCACATTCTGTCAATATTGTTTTTAGTATAACTAGCTGTTACCCGCGTTTTCATTCGGATGGTTTTTCGCGATAAAAAGAAGCCGGTCGCACTCTTTAGTCCTTTAACTATCACCATAGTAAATATCACATCGCTCCGTTAATCCAATTTGAAGGAAGGACAAAGAAACAAAGGAACAAACCAACAAACACATTTTCGCGTTTATAATATGAATATGGATGTAAGTGGCCAACAGAGCTGTAGGAGCCATTTTTATGACTCCAGTCGCTAATAGACATATGCATAGAGACTATACACATGCCTTGCCATCCTTCCTCCTCCGCCATACATGGGCCACCGGCTACTTACACCGCATGAAATGCAACAGCATAACTGTCACTATACTATAACGACTGCCGGGACGGGTGTGGTTTCGGCGTAGCTCAATCCCTGTTGCAGTGTTATCTAAAGATATCTGGAAACCCTAAATGAGAACTTCCTAACTAGTTCTATGCCATCTGGCTTAACTCTATCTCAGGAATGAGGATATAAAACACGTTACTAATTAATGTATTGTTTATTACTGAATCTTCTTAGTTCTAGTTACATTTATCTATATGATCAAGGACCTATTCTAAAATAGACACGTTGCTTTTCACGGCTCGAAGCCGAATCTACAAAATCACACAGAACATATTTTTTCAACCTGTCACAAATATAAAAATTCTTCGCTATCATTCTATAAGTTTGAATTTGAAATAATCTTTTTTATTACACAGACATACCACACGTAGAGGATTTATTTGACGTAAGCATGGAGTTTTCTCCATGTTACAATACTTCGATATCGTGTAAGCGAGCCTTCCCGGTCGTGCAGGCCCAATTGAGCTACATGCATGAATGCAGCGTGGCCCTACCTTTTGCTAAAATACACCACAAGTTTTAATAGTGCATCAATCTGAAAGATGACTTTACTGCGTATTGCTGACCACGTTTGAACGGCTGCGAACAAAATTAACAAAACGGTTTATTAAAATGGCTACATTATGATCGCCAGACACAATTCAATTTCCTCTTCACAAATAGATTATTATCAAAGGATACTGGCGTAATATTAACATGCTTTTAGTACTTTATGTTCACGCTGTAGGTAATTAAACTGCAAACAAAAACTTTAACAGCTTATCAAGTGATGTTGGACTAGACGTGTGATACCTAGATTCAGATCAAATTCACCTTCCGCCTTTTTTATAGTATAAAACTAATGTACTATAGTATAAAATGTATACTATAGTACATTGGTTCCAAACCCGTAGTCTGCGGACCACTAGTGGTCTTTGAAAGCATCTCAAGTGATCCGCGAGCCATGCCAACAAATAAGTGACAAGAGTGAACATTATATGTCTGAATATTAGCGCCAGAACAGTATACCGACAGGGTGGTCCGCGGCATAACGAAAATCTTGTCAAATCAGGACAACTCAGGACTAAAAGGTTAAGAACCACTGCTATAGAATAAGGAGTACTGAAACATTTAGGTAAATAACCACTGTTAAAGTATAAGGAATACTGCAACATTTGGGTTAAGAACCGCTGTTAAAGTATAAGCATTACTGGAAACTTGGTGACTACCGACGCACAAAGACATACCAAATAATACCATACAGACGTGATATCCTACAATATTTTTGTATTGAAAATTTAGTAGGATACTAATAAGTGCTTTCCGTTCTCTACCCATAGACCATACTAACTACACCCATTATAGCAGTCATTTCAAGCATTTGTGTGAGAGACACACGACTTAAAAAATCGTCACATCATTCTCAATGTACATTACTAAATATAAAATTTTCGAACATAACGTATTTTTGTCACATTATAGGCAACCGAGCGAGATAATCTTATCTCGCGACTTCCGAAGCTCATAACATGCGCGTCATTGCAAACTGCGATTTAACAAAATGTGAGAGCGTAGCTCCTTTCCATCGGCGTATAGCAGTACATCCTCAATAATACTGCTACTTAAAAATAATAAGACCAGTATGATATAATGTTTTATTTTAATGCACGTATAAAGTTTGCAGATGTTTCTAAGTGCGCTGTTTCAAATGATTACGACACACCGCCAACTCCGTCGCGCGTCACCGTCGCACTAATGTTTATATTGCTTTAAAAATGTTTAACCTGTACAAGTTCTAAAACAACCATCGTGCTGGAGAGAAATGGCGCTATAAAAAATTATGTTATGATTCCTTGAATATAAATCGCAGGTTTAGTAGTTTCATAAGCTTATAAGATCTTTCACTCTTTGTTAACGTCAGACAAATGAGATATTTTCTCACACGGCGTATATAGGGTTATTTTAAAACACCATCCAGTTCTTAGAAATAGATAGCTAACATCGTAATATTTTACCTTTATTGCACGATATAAATCGATACATTCAATTTTATTGATTTTTCAAGCTTTTATTGTACTGTAGGGATATTTGTAAGTGCAGGCTCAATTCAAAGCCACAAGAGCCGCTTCACCTACAACTCCGCACTATAACAGTCAACAATGCGTATTGAATATATATAATACTAGCTGCGCCCCGCGGTTTCACCCGCGTAACTTTCGATCCCGTGGGAATATCGGGATGAAAAATAGATGTTGGCCGATTTTCAGACCTGCTCAATATGCTCACAATATTTCATGAGAATCGGTCAAGCCGTTTCGGAGGAGTATGGCAACGAAAACTGTGACACGAGAATTTTATATATTAGATAAACAAAAAAATTCATTTAAACGGATAATTAAATTATTATTTATTTTATTTCTTTCATGTTGAACTGTCTGGCACTTGATAGAAAGATGTGAAAAGAGAGTGGAGAGGCCTTTGCCCAGCAGTGGTATACACCAGGCTGACAACAATAATAACAGTAATATTAGTGTTACCTTGCAGCCTAATTGGGTCAACACGACTCGAGGTCACTATCGCCGACATGCGACAGCTATTCAGTCTCGCTTCGTGCGGTTTGTGAGTTTCCGATGGCAGAATGGCAACACGTCTGCATAACAATTACACCGACGTCTATGGCTTGCTAGTCTTCAAATATATTTGACTGCCCCTTTATATTGTATACAAAAATTAATTGGACATTTAATCTGATAGGTCACAGATTTCAGAGTGAATACATTTGTTTACGTTGTGTGAAATACGAAAAGTTTTGAGCGGTAAAAGCAGAACAATATTTATTATTTACATACATTTAAAAGCAGCTGGAGCGGCGATCCGATTCGGCTACTGTAAAGTTGGCGGGTTCAAATCCCGAGGGTACGACTATGATAAATTTGATGGGTACAATTATTCAAAAGTACATGAGGCTGGTTAGTTTCTACAGTTTGTTGTAGTTTATATTCATTTATGTAAAAGTATATTTCTTGATCGATGTTTCGATGTCACGGCCACAAGCTGCTCGCACCTAGCGGCTCCCCGCAACCGACCCTGAACTCTCCAGAATTGCTCATTCGTATTCTTCTATACAAAAAATCTCTCTACAGCCTTTGTACCAGTAATAGAGACACGATGGTAGAGAAGCATCATTTCCTTGTACTTCTTTGTAATCAGAACATTCTCTGTATGAAGGAGCAGGTTACATTTCACAGATCAGCTCTTTGCAGCCCAATTGGGCCTGCAGGATCAGGGAGATACCTCTCGCTTACACGAGACCGGCGTAAAGTGACAGTTATGCTGTCGTACGAGTAGCACAGAGGTAGGAGGCGAAAGGAGGGCAGTGCATTTGTATAGACTCTATGCAGATATCTATGGAGGTCGGTAGTCAAGAAAATGGCTCCGACTGTTCGTTTGTCCCTTTAAACCATAAAAAAGATCTCTTTTATCTCTCTTCTTCTATGAAGGAAACCAGAAAAATTAATAAGCGACTCGACATTAATCACTCGGTTTTCTCTTCCTACCTTTTAAAATTTGATAAGTGATTGTGGGCGGCATTTATTGGCTTTGGTATGTCACAGAAGGTAAGAAGCTACACTAAAAAAGCAAAATACCCATACTGCTTGCATACGCCTAAATATATTTTGTATTTAATATATTTTTTAGTGTTATTCGTGTAACAACACTTTAAGCTGTTAAGGCTGTAGCAGGGAATACATAAATCTACTGCAATACGCTCGGCAAAAAACATTACCCACCTTCTAACCCAGTCGAGTAAAAATAGATAAATTATGCAAGTTTATACAGAGTACGTAGCTTTCTTAAACGAGAAGTTGTTCATAAATTTTATTCCAAGATAACGCCATTTCTATATCATATAAAACTCAAAGGTGACATAGTGTTCTATCATGTTGTTGATGTTTATATTGATTTCTCAGAACTTACGCGCGGTTGAAACCACGGGGCACAGCTAGTTACTGTATTATAGCCAAAAGGGCGGGGTATCACGTTTTATATCAGCGGAGCTAAACGAGGCATCTCACAAAAACTAACAGGTTATACTTTCTTATAACAAGCTGGCCCTTCAAATGTAATTTAAATGTCGTAAAGTAAAAAAGTATAGTATTTGTTTTACTTGGTTTTGTACAAAAAGACCGGCAGATATCATTGTTTTTCTTTCTGTTTCTCTGTTCTTCCCACGCACTCTCTCTAGTTTGTTTTCTTAACATTTAGTTTAAGGGAATTGAACATCTCTCTCGGAGGCAAAAACACGCACCTATACGCGAACACATAAATTAGGTTCACTAAATATAATTTACATAATGAATGAAAATATAGAAATACCATAATTTTAATATGCGTATTTATTTTAATCCTTCGTATATTTAACAATAACAGTATTTCTCTTTATATTTTCAAATAGACCAATGCTCATTTTGCAATGGGGCTCAAATTATGATTCGCATCCTAAAGCAATAACGGATGTATTTTTACAGGCACGTTTACTAAATATACTTATATCGATAAGAAGCATATTATCTTTTTCAAAAAAAAATCGTTCAGAAATAACATGGAAACAGGTGAAGAGTATTAAAAACGTCCCATTGGTGTTCGAACGTTTTTATTACAAACTTTTATTTATCTTCTCTTGTTACTATATTTATTCACTAGCGACCCGCCCCGGCTTCGCACGGGTAGACATTTATTTTTTAAGCTCTCTGAAAAAAAAATTGTTTTGTATGTATGTTTTTATAGGTTTTTTTATTCGTGTTACATTTCTTTGTTTCGTACCTGCTTAACTCTTTTATTTTTGTTTTTAATTTTTAATTTTAACGACTTTACTTACCTTAATGCTTAATTATACACTATGTTCGCAGTAGTATTTGCAGATGGCATTAAAACATATTGGTTTTCAAGAGATCCTTCTCGAGAAAGTGCAACATATAATTGGCCATGAGAAAAGCACTCTTTTCTGAGATTGATGCCTACCATTGAAAAAGTTTGACCCTGGGATTTATTTATTGTAAGGGCAAAGTATACCTTGACGGGAAACTGTAATCTTTTAAAGGAAATAGGCAAATATGTTGGTATCATCGGGATCCGCGGAATGTGAGCGAGCTGTCCAGCCGGTGATGATGGTCGCTACAATCACATTGGCTCGCAATTCTTTTATCAAAAGTCTCGTCCCATTGCACATATTAGGAGGGCTTAAATTTCTTATAGCATAATGGGCGTACCTACTTTTAATTTCAGTTCGTGGGGTGGCAAGCCGGCAGGATTGTGTGAGTTTAAAAATTCTTGTGGATAGTGTACTGTATCTTCGGTGTTACACACGGTGTAGATGAATTTAAAACATTTGAAATCACCGGGAACTTTTTCGATAATCATTTTGTTAATTTCATTTCATATCGGCCGGCGGCCATCATTCATTTTAATACCAATTACAATTTTAAATTCGTAATATCTTTTAAATGTGTCGGCGATTACGACAATTAAATAATAATAAGACCCTTAATTGATTCATAAGATAATAAGACACTCTATTGATTATTTTAATGTTGTAACTAAATAATAATAAGACAGTCAATTGATTATTTTTAATGTCGATAAGAAGACACTCAATTGATTTATTTAATGTAGTCCAATACAACTAAATGATAATAAGACACTCAATTGATTATTGTAATACTGTATGGGTGAACGCCGTGACGTCATGATGTCACGTGAGCGGAATCGTTTGGAAGGGGGAGAGTCTTCGTTTTTAAAATGAACAAGGAGCAGCTATTCTATTACGAATTATCAAGCAGTGACAACCTTCCAAACGGGACCGTTGGTTCACTCTGATTGTTAGTTTGCCATCAGTACTATAACATTGTAATTGTTAAATAAAAAGTGCTTAAAGTGTATTCGTTGTTATTCTGCTCGATTACCCATGCACGCCCACATGAGATATCTGATGATACACCTGGAGGAACTACAGCGGGAGATGGAACCTAAGTCCCCCGGCGCCCCGTTAAATGGATTGTCTGATTGGAATAAAATAAAAAGTAATTTATAGTTATTGAAACAATCTTGTTCAATAAATAGTTTATTTGGATAAGGATTAGTATTTGACGATAATATGATCAATAAACATAGGCTAATAATTAATAAATAAAATTTTAATTACTTTTTAAGTAGTTATAATGGCTAAAATATAAAAGTTTGGTTTATACTATCGCAGACTTTATTGTAGGCATTTTTGAGCTCTACAACTTTTCTATAGAACTCAACCATACATCTCTAACTATTTAGGCAGCGTTCGCGAGAATCGTTAACGTATGGCAGTTTTTTCGTCGACTTACTCCACAATTTTCACTACCACGAAAAATCCTATCTATTTTCCGAGATAAAATATAGCTTATACGGATTCGGAAGAATTCCTCTAAGTAATGGTAAAAGAAGTTTTGAAATCGGTCCAGGAGTTTTTGAGCAATACAAACATACAAAAATACAAAGGTTTTCTCTTTATAATATTAGTATAGATTTAAACGTTTTTTCCCGGAGGTTTGAGTGTAAATTGGACAAACAAAGGAAATTGAATTAATACTACCGCTATATTTTTTTACAATGGATACACATAATATTTTGTGTTTTCCAGTTACTTAATATTGAGTTAGTTTTTTTATATCTATTTTAACTTAACCATATTTTAAAACAATATCGATTTCTTAAATTTTATTGTAACGATCAAAAACAAGTTTTCACAATCCCCGCACTTTCGATATTGTAATTTCCTTTTTAAATATGCACTTGCAATCGTTACTTTTAGCTGTAAAGTATAGTAAAATAAAATATTTCATACGTAATATTTTATACTCAAAATGAAATATTTATCGGTAAATATATTTTATATAATCCCAACACACTATAAGATTTTGTCATTATAAATAATGTATAAACAAGCACTCAATAGTTTCCTCGCGATCTAGTAGTAAGCATGTTCATTGTTCAGCCGACGTTAGGTCCCTAGAAGGACCAAAAGGCAAAAAGTAGTAAGACCACACTGCATGCTTGCATGGAGCCGAATTGGGTCGGCACGACCGGGGAGGTACCTCTCGCTTACATGAGACCGTTGTACTGTCGCGTTTCGTGCAGTGTGTAAGTAGTCGGTGCCCCATGGAGGTGGGAGGAGAAAAGAAGGCAGCGCATCTGTATAGCCTCTATGCGGATGCCTATGGGCGTCAGTAGTCATTAAAATGGCTCCGATTGGTTACGCCCCAGTACCTCGGAAAGCACATTAAGCAGTCAGTTCTGCGGAGTAGATTGTGCACTTGTGTCTGCACAAATACTCGTGCACTATAAAATGTCCTGGGTAGATAGATGGCTTTTCACTATAGATAACGTAATCCGTAGGCTTCGGCTAGGATGACATTATTAAATTTTTGTAACAAATACGAGACGATTCACTGTTTTAAAGGACGCAGTCTCATCACAAAAGCATCTTCATTTAAATTAGCTTCACGGGGTTTCATTTCACATTTTATTGATTGAAAAACATTTATTTACTCCTCATGTTCGCCTCTTCTGTTTTGAAGAAAAGTCAAATTTGCATCCTTTTCTCGTGAAATAGAGAGTAGGAATGCAACATTGATGAGTTTTTTTTTTATGATATAGGGGGGCAAATGAGCAGCCGGAGCCATTTTCAAGACTACCGACGCCCACAAGCATCCGCATAGAGGCTATACAGATGCGCTGCCCTCCGTTCCCTTCCCAACTCCATGGGCCACCGGCTACTTATGCACCGCACTAAACGCGACAGCACAGCTGTCACTTTACGCCAGTCTCGTGTAAGCGAGTTTGTTATTATTAAGTTTATTCGTTACTCTAGGTCTTTGATAACTCTGATGTGATTTAAAAAATGTAGTGGTGGGACAGATAGTTGACCTGAGACCGAGCTCGGTGGCGTGCACTTGGGGAGGCCTATGGCCAACAGAGACAGATTGGCCTTCTTGATCACATGTCTATTTTCCTATCCAGTTAGTCCTATCGAATCAGAAGCGCAAATGCTAATGCGGCAGACCGCACGGTCGGTGCCAAAGTCCATTTGTCTGCTAAATTTTCCAGCTCGCTTTGCCGGTTTGATATTCGTAAGAGTTTTCTCTGGGTCATTGCTTTAACCAAGGGACATAATTCTTCGAGCAGAACGACTTTAGTGAATGCCGGTAAAACTGATCACCATCACCTACAGTGATAAATTACCTAGTTTGTGAATCTATATTTTCTAAATTCCTGTCCTTGGCTTAAATTCAGATTTTATTGTATTTATGCTTGTTTTCTATATACTATCTGTCTATGTATTAATGCATTTAGCTACTGGATATAGAATAGACATATTTCTTAAGGAATAGCTTTCCGGCAGTCAAATCCATCGATAGATAGATCATGGAAAAAGATCTCCCTTTGCGCGTCACATGAGCGTGTCACAATGCAAATCATTTATTAGAACAACAAATTGAACATTTTTGGTTAACATAAAAACCCATCTATGAGCTTATAACGGATTTGGGTTGAGCATTAATAAAAGTTTGACTGAAATGCTATCATCATGATCACCAACAACAGTCAAAAGGTATAATACACTTTTGGACAAAGGCCTTCCACAGAGACAACAGAGAAGGCACACGTCACAAGCTGCTTGCATTCAGCGGTCCCGCACGCCTGATAATGTACCAGCAAGTGCCGTTGACTGTATATTTAAGTGTTCCTTGAGTGCTTCTTGATTATAATAATAAATAATTTTCAAAGCTGGAGTTTGTACATCAATTGGTATGACAAATGCTCCCACCGTAGAAAAAGATAGCTAGGGAATTATATATCTACAGATATACCTAATAAAATCTTAAGAAAGTAAAACTATACATTGCATATTTTTTTAAAGGATACTAGCGACGTGATCTACAATCAATATCAAGGCCAAAAATATAATATGTAGAATTTTTGACTGTTTACCTGTTTGTCTGTTTGTTTGTAGGTGTGTCCGGGGTAAACTCAAAAAATACTGCATGGATTTACTTCAAATTTTGCATGAATATTATTAATAGGTCGGGTCAACATATATGCTACATATTATCTCGATATTTCCACGAGATCGAAACTTATGCGGGTGAAACCGCGGGGCGCAGTTAATGAGTATACGATATGGATCAGACTGAATCATTATTCGTGCAATATTTTAAAACAGCTATTGGATGCGGCATATTTTATTATTCTACTAATAATTAAGCAGCCTTTTTAAAAAAACGTAAGTCTGTTAGTCACTATGTTTGATCGGTGTAATCTCTGATGCGGCTGGACCGCACCAGGGGCACCGCAACCGCACGCACGCTATTTTTGTTCGTGAATAAAAAGGCTAGATGGGTCGTTCTGTAAATCCTCTATTTTTCAGCTAAAAGCGATCCAGTCGCAACAGATTACCACATCGTATTAGAAAAAAATAATTATTTGGAAATCACAGACAGATGTATAAATTCCTGAATGAATCTGTTCTTCATTTTTATTATTTTAAATAAAAACTATTCGAACTAAATTTAAATTTCTATCTCAGAGGTAAATAATAATGTTCACGTGGGAGTATTTGGAGTGTCAAATAAAAATAAAAAACTTGGGCCCAAGAAAGCTTTTTCGCAAAATGACAAAATACACTATATTTATTTTATTTTTCTACGCACATTGTGTTTGCGAATGTCTAAAGTTTATATTCTTTGTTTTTGTGTTTTGTTTTTATTACCACTTATATTTTTACTCTACAACATATAAACTAATGGCCAGAGACCCAGCAACAAATTCTTGTGACCAAGTTCTTTTACAACGCTTCTGAGAGGTAAGTTATATCAATAGTTATTTCTGGCAGCTATCGCTTCGATGATGGGTTGAGTAACAACATCCTCCCTCGCATGTTGAAGAATAGCATTGTTTCGTTTAAAAAATAAAGAAACATTTTTATTGGTTTTAATCTGCGTAGAGTCACTTGCATTCATAAACCGAATTAATTGTACGGCAACTCATACCCTAAAATCCAAATAGCTGCTCAGACAGAAAGATAGAAATTTTAATCCCAAATGGGAAAGGAAGGGAGATGCCTTCTTCTATCGTAGTCTGATAAAAATACAATATCGTTCCATTATCAAAACGCGCATCAAATATTCGTACAGCTTCGCTCTTGTCCCTTCCTGATCCATCATTTGTCACCCTCTTTTCTCCTCGATACCATCGCTCCCTCATTTTACCATTTTACTGCTACTGCTACTGACTACTAACACCATGCTACACTTTTTCCTGACAGCCATGATTGGTAGTCTAGAGTACCCTTGATTGAAAATCATGAAAACTGTTTAGTTTCACCATCATAATGAACCAGCTGCGGCTTAGAAAGAGCTGTCATTGCTGCAGTTGTATCTGAAGCGAACTATCTAGAAGCTCTCTTTCATATGGCAGTTAAAATGATATTCTCTTGGGTTTCATGTTACATGACTACTAAAGGTCAGATCGAGCAAAGATCTAGTTCGTATGTTTATGGACATCGATAGTAATTATGAAAATGCTTCGGTTTCTCGTTTGGCTCCTATACTATAAAACAGTCGTTGCCCCGTTGCCAGTTAAAGGTAAACTACCAGGGAAGCGCTAGTTGACTTACGTGAACTGTAGATACTTGGTTTGATTGCAGTGACATAAGCATTATTCGTCGGCCCGCAACCTAACGAACCGGAGATCAAAGACGCCTTGCTACGACAGCCGGACGGAGAGCGTGCCACAAGAGTACTTGTACATTTTGGGTCGCCTCTTCAATTTTTATCAGTCCACTCGAGACGAGCCTATTTCGTGGAAATCCAAAGGGGCCGATCGCATTCAGCACATGGCTAAAATACAAATACGAAATGTATTTAAAACGGATTGCATTATAAATGTTTTGTTTATCTTATTACATCCTTTGTCCCTTGAGGGACATAAGTCTTAACATTTCCGAATGATTTTTGGCGAACAGCCAGGAAATATTTGTAAAACAAATATTTTGTGCGCCGTCATTGCTGTTTGTGTCGAAGGCTATGCGATTATTATACTTATCCTTTTAAAGTATAATCCAATTATAAACAGTTTTGATCGCTTTTTCTTTTCGTTTAGTACAAAATATATTAAAAGACTACTAAGACTAAACTAAAAAGCAAAATTGCATTGCATGGGACAAGAGGCAAGGATGCAATTCGCAATCACAAACTCCAAAATTCTTGGGGTTGTTCTGTGTGCGCGGCAACCAATGTGGCTGAACAGGCTGTGCCCTGGAGATCGGCAGTTATAGGGCACCTCAAACTTGCTATGATTCTATGGATATTTGTTATCATCGTGTGCTGTTAAATCACACCCCACCCAAAACCGGTGAAGGGCAGGTAGACAGAGAAAAGAATTATGTCTATGGTCTCGTATAAGCGAGAGGTACCTCCCCATCGTGCAGGTCCAATTCGGCCGCATGTAAGCCTGCAGCGTGGTACTACCTCTCACAAAATGACAATAGTTAAACAGCACTAGCTGATAATGACGTCGAGATGGACGACCGGTGCTTGATAGTATTCAAAACTCGGAAACTCTCGGTCCTCGAAAGTCACTTCAAGTGAAATCGTTAATGAATTTCGGGTATATTAATTATAATTTAACAACCTTGTCTAACTTATATAGCAATACCGTATACTAGGGTTATACCAGAGTACAATATAGTTATACTATACTCTCTGTCCCAAACGGATGCACACACGCGCGTATGACGCGTGCGCACACTGCCGTACATACATACACACAGACGCACAAACACATTACTACACCAATCTTAATTATTTTGCACTGACAACGGTCTCATAACTCATTTTAAGAAATAATGTCCAAGTGCCGAGTTCTGAATTCGATTCACGATTCATTTCACATAATTACCGTCCCTCGCTGCGCACTAAAGTCGGACGTGCCGGCTCCTCCACGTCATGATCCTTAAGAAACCTTGGCGCCTGACAATAGTAAAATCTTTATGGCAAGTGGTTTTATCAACGCGCATAGGTCTTGCATAGGTCTCGTAGGTACCACTCATCACATTATTATTCTGTACAGGATTTATTTTTTTACGATAACTTAATCTATGTACTAAAAAAGCTACACAAATCTGTATGGATAATGACAGATGGCTGTCCGTTCCCTTTGCTCTTTCTCATCTCATAAAAGAACTGGCACGAAGATTTGTTGTTGTTGTTATAAAAATAAATCATTCCTATATAATAATAATAAAAGTTTTTATTCACTGACCATATTACAGTTTTAAACTTATAGACAAAAAATTACACTAATTTACAAATAATTAAAATAATTTTCAAAACATATTTTAGAAACTACTTCGTTGGTCAGGTTGTGTCTATCGACATAGGCCTCCCCCAATTTCTTCCATTTCTCTCTATCTCTAGTTGACCTCCTCCATTCTTTTGGTAAGTCATCCTCCCATCTTTTGATTTGCCCTCCTCTTTGCCTTTTCCCATTCCTACGATACCATTCTACTATATCTTTCGTCCATTTTTCTTTATTTGTTCTCATTATAAGTCCAGTCCAGTTCCATTTTAGTTTTCTTATATTTTTTAGCACATCATTTACCTTTGTTCTTTTCCTTATCTTTGTAGTTGTCCACCGATCCTGTGAACGTATCTTTAGCATGCTTCGTTCCATATTGAGTTGGCAGACTATAAGTTTTTGGTTGTTTTTGATTGATGTAGGCCAGGTTTGGCACCCATAGGTAAGACAAGAGAGTATGCACGTATTATATAATTTGCTTTTTACAGCCATAGGAATTGCTTCATTTTTAACTATCTCTTTTAGGGACCAGTACCGTTTCCAAGTGTTGCTTATTCTTCTATAGATTTCTTTAGAGTATTGGTCTTTTATTGCAATAGTTTGTCCTAAATAAATATATTCGTCTACATATTCAATACTTTCTTGCTCTATAACTATATTTTCCTTTACCGAATTCGTCATTAATTTTGTTTTTGTTGGATTCATGGATAGGCCTGCTTTTCTGCTTTCCTGATTTAATTGTTGAAGCATAGTTTGTAGTATATCCGGTTTTTCAGCGAATAATACTATATCATCGGAGAATCTTAAATGATTTAGGTTCGAGCCGTTTATATTGATTCCAAAATTTTCCAGTCTAGATTTCTGAATATGTCTTCTAATACTGCGATAAAAAGTGTGGGAGAAAGCGGATCACCTTGCCTTATGCCTTTTTGAATTCTGAATTCTTCGCCTTGCTGTTCCAGTAGGATCGTTGCTGTGGTGTTTCTGTAAATCTCTTTTATGATTCTTATGTACTTTTTTTCGACACCCTGTTTTTCTAGCGTCTTCCAAATATAAGTATAGCTGAGAGAATCGAAAGCCTTATGGCAATCAACAAATACCATGTAGTATATTTGTCCGTATTCGTTATATTTTTCAATAATTTGTTTCACAACATGAATGTGGTCAATGCAATGAATAGTCGGCGCGAAAACCAGCTTGTTCTTTTGGTTGGTTTTCTTCTAGTTGTTTCTTTACTCGGCCAAGTATTATTTTAGAAATATTTTGTATAAGTTCGGCATTAAGCTTATGGGTCTGTAGTTACTTATTTCATTTTTGTCCCCCTTTTTGTGTAGTAAGATAATGATTGTCTTCGTCCATTGAGTGGGTATAATTATGTTTAGATAATAATATTTCATTAAATAGACTCGTCACAAATCTTGATATCTAAGTTAATGATTGTTTCAATATTTCATTAGATATTTTGTCTTTTCTGGGTGCTTTGTCGCTTTTTTGAGATTGAATTGCCTTTATAACTTCTGATTCTAATATGCAAGGTATTTCTTCTTCGTAGATTTCCTTCTCTTCTTCGGCTGGTAATGTACTGTCTATTTCTGTATATAATTTTTTCTGTCAAAATTCTGTCGCTACTTAACTATTGATAGTCTTTTTGCCGTCAGTTTTAGATTGTTATTCTTCTTGTTTTTAGTCTTCATGTTAGGTATCCATTGTGTATATTCTTTTAACTGCTTGAGGCCTTTGTTAATTCCAGTTGTTTTCTCTATTTGTTCTCTCAGTACACTCAGCCTTTTTTTTCCTATGTTTTCTTATCGATTCTTGGCTCTCTTTACTAATGCTTGCTATTTTTTGTTTGTTATCTTTTAGGTAACCTAACATTTCCTTTCTCTTTTCCGTTAATTTTAAAGTTTCTTCTCCTAACTTGTTTGTTATTTCTTTTTTGGGTGTTCGATTTGCTCAATTTAATCAGTTCTTTTTCTAAGAAGTTGTACTTTTCTTGTGTCGATATCGTTTCTTCAATTTCTTCTATTTTGTTTCCTAAATTGCTTAAGATATTTTTGGTATAGATGTTGTAGTTGTTTTATTAATGGTGGAGTGTATAATGTGTTTCCTTGAATTATTATTTATGTTGCCTATAAGTCCTAGTACCATTCAATGATCCGAGTTGAAATTTAAATTATTTAATACATCAATATCTGTAAATATATTTTTTTCTTTAGCAAGTATAAAATCAATTTCGTTTTTGTCTCTGCCGTTTGGAGCTAGCCATGTCCACTTTCTTGATTTACGCTTCTTGAAAAAGCTATTAATTATTTTGAAATTGTGAGCAAAACAAAAATCTATAGGCCTCTGCCCGTTGTCGTTTCTGTCTCCGGTACTGTAATGTCCTAGGACAAATTCGTCTTTGTTTGATTTTCTTGCAACTTTGGCATTAAGATCTCCCAAGACGATTACGTTCTTGTTATTCTTCTGCATTAATTCAGTAAGATTGTTGTAGAAATGATCTTCAGCTAGTTTTTTATCTTGTTCTGTTGGTGCATGAACCTGAATAATCGACCATGGTTGTTTGGATCCGGTTAGTTTTATGTTCAGTACTGCAATTCTATCTGATATTCCTTGGAAACTTACTATTTTCTCTTTCAATTGCTTTTTCACCAAAAATCCCTTGTGTTACACCATAATAATAAAAACGTCATCAGTCTCATTCTTATATACTTAGTTATTAATTCAAATGCACATAAAATATGATTTAAAATCCATGCTAAAAAAATCTGACAAAAACAATAGTTACCCATCAAAAAGGTCCTTTGGCCCATTGTTTTATCAAGCGAAACAAAATGGCCGCCCATTTCCCAATGGCACTACAACCTAAAAATACGAACAAAAGGTACATTAGCGGACCAATTTCTTTGCCGCCAAAATAATAAGACTATTGGAAGTCATCGGTTAAAGTGTTCGTCCGGGCTTACCTAAAGCCATCTTTAGGAAAGTTATTTTAAAAACAAAGTTTCTCTTTATCTTTTTAAAACTACGATTCTTCTTTGAATACTCTTTCCAGTAAATCTAGATTGTTCCTGCCTTGATAACAAAGTTATTGTAAATTAAATATTTGGTTTGTAAAATTCCTACTGTACCTCTCGCTCCCCGCTGTAACGTGATCACTATGCTGTCGCCGTTCGCTCCTGCTTGTGAGTATCCGCTAGCCCAATGCGGGAGATGGGGTGTAGGTCCTCCTTATGTTTATAGCGAGCTAACTCCTCCTATTTGCCCTGCTATATTTTAAATAAAATGAAATTCCGACGGCATTACCAAAAAAAAATTGCTGCGGGAATGGAAGAAATAGGGCGTTAGAAGAAACCATTCGCGGCTAAATTAGGATCGTTCACGAAGGTCAGGGCCCTAGCATCCTCTCTGCGGACTGGACCTTTCTTTTGAATCATTGGTCTCAGCCGACTTCTTGTACCGATTGATGTTTATGTGGAAGTATTCAATTTGTAATTCTTTAATTTGACGGTCTTGAAACAAAAAAAGAAAGATTTTCATGAAATTAAATCTGCACTATCTAATTGATCATAAAATTAAAGCTGAAGAGTTTGTTTTTAGTCTTATATAAAACTAGCTGAGTAGGTCAGCCACCCACTTAAGGGTGTCAATTTTTAGATAACGAAATAAAAGATACGTTATATTTGAAGTTAGGCAAAGCTACATATGTAAGCACACATTTAAAGTCGATCTAGATAAGGGAGCAAACGAGCAGTGGGATCTATTTTCATACTACCGATGCCCATAGACATGACTACCGATACTACATCCGCATAGAGGGGCGTTGCCCTCTTTCCTCCTCTTCCAGGAGCCACCGGCTACTTACAAAGCGCTTTCCGCAGGTATCGTGAAAACAAGATGTCTTTTCCGGTCGTGCTGGCCCACATTAATTAATCGTTATAAAGACGCGAAGACTCTTGACACCACCTTCGCAATTACGATTAATCTGATTATCTAATTAATTGTACCTATATATACACGTGAGTAATGAAAGGTTCGGTGGGTCTCGAGTTTACGGGCAAAATAAATTCTAATTAAAATTACAGAGTTTGTAACTCTTGTAAGTAGTTTAATGTCGTTAATCTCGAAAATCTCGGAAAGATTCGTCGATGTTCAAATATACCTGCATAGACAAAGTCTTGATTACATGGAAGTACAAGAACAAGATCCTGGATTATTTACCACTAGCTGTGCCCCGCGGTTGCAGCCGCGTAAATTTTAATCCCGTGGAAAACAGAAAATCATCCCATGTCATCCTACAGGAACATCGGGATAAAAACTATCCTGTGTTAATCGAGGTTACCCTCTATATGTGTGCCAAATTTCATGAAAATCGGTTCAGCTCTTTTTGCGTGAAGGAGTAACAAACAAACATACATACAAACTTTCGCATTTATAATATTAGTAAAATTGTTTCTTTTCCATTGGTACAAAATCCGTAGAGGGTTTTTCTTAAAAAGTGAAAGAGTAATTGTGACCTGTCGAGTGTCGGGTGTCGACAGTCTCAGGGAGCCGCTAGTAACTAAAAGCTTGTGTAGTGACGTCAGCGCTTTCCAGGGGAAGCCTATGTCCAGCAGTGGACGTCTCGTCTACTGCTGATGTTACTGATGATGATGAAAGTCAACATAATATAACAAAAAACGTCAGCATGAAAAGAGATACAAAATGTTATAACTTGAATAAAACTCACGTTATCAACGTGACCATTTTGCTCACTTTCAATTGATATCAATTCATGTTAAAGTATTTTCGAATTATTGTGTCCATCAAATTTATCATTCTCGTACCGTCGGGCTTTGAACCCGCCAACTTTACAGTAGCCGAGTCTGATTCCCCGCCACTCCAGCTGCTTTTAAATTTATGTAAATGTCGTCCCGCTTAAGCCGCTCCAAACTTTTCGTATTTCACACAACGTAAATAAATGTGCTCACTCTGAAATCTGTGGCCTATCAGTTTAAATGGCCAATTCGTTTTTTTTTGTATAATTAAAGGGCAAACGAAATCGGAGCCTGATGACTAACAACATAAATAGACACCGCAGTTTTTATTCTCTCTTTAACACGTTCACTGCGTAACGAATCGTAAAGAAGTTTCAACTGTTGCGGTTGAGGTCTAATCTGCCCAAGCCCTTCCTCTGTGACAGTGCGGTTTAGGTCGTTTCGACCTCATATTTATATGGTTATATTTATCCTTCGTAAGTTTGCCTAGACAAGGTTTAGGTACTTTTTTATGTTGTATTATATTTTTCAGTAAATGTTTAAAGTTCTTATAGCTTCGCCTTTGGTTCCGACCTCTGGTTCCGGAAATAATACCTAAATATTTTTTGAGGTCTTTTAGGCCTCAAAACGCAAGGAATTTCAGCTAAGACTAGTGACGAGTATAGCACTTATCGGCAAAATTATCAATAAAAAAGTCATCAGCTCATTGTCTCAAGATTGATTTTAAGATATTGTACCTAAGAAAACTCATCGAGTATATATTATATGATATGTTAGATTAGATTATAGTATATTAAATCGCAATTTAGCAAACAAGCAAGCAAAACACTCATTTAAATACTTATTGAGAGATTCTTGTCAGCTGGTTATTTAATAATTTCAAATGTTTAAAATCTCAAATACTGCTGCTATATTTATTTATATTGCCATTTGATTAAAAATAATAATTATTATTTTCCAGTTTTAAGTGTAATGCAACGAAATCTTTTTAATTTACATCACTAAAACCTAAGCGGGATTTAAATTATCGGCCGTATTGCATTTACAGTCTGTATATTTATAATGATACAATAAATAAATAACAGACTAAACTCTCGTACTTAGAATACCTAATGTTTACGTAAAAGACGCGTGATTCCGTATCGATAACAATGACGGCACTAAAGTCTGGCGATCCACTCGCGCGCCGCCCGCGTCCCCCTCAGTGCGGCTTTGAGGTAACTTTCTTGAGGTTTAAAAAAGCCTTAATCCGCACTGTGCAGAAAAAAAAAGTTACCAGTGCGTTTGAGGCTTATTTAGACCTCAAACATTTTTTCAGTACCAACGAGCCCTACTTTTAAAACTGTATAACATGGTATATTTGTCTTTATCATACGCCATGTGGTTACACGGTGAGAGCTCCCGCACGAGAGAGAAAACACGAACTTTCAGCCCCGCACTGGCGTCAAGTCGTGTTTGAGGTCGATTTGCCTCAAGCCGCAGTGAACGTGTTAATGAGCTTCCAGAAATTCGAAAATGAGATAGCGTATATATCGATCGGCGGCGGTTTCTTGTGAGATGAGGTGGAACCAGCTGCCACAGTCGGTATTTCCGAATCTATACGACCTGGGATTCTTCAAGAAAAGAGCTTACTCTTACTTAAAAGGCCGGCAACGCGCCTGCAAAGCCTCGAGTTTTGCAGATGTCTACGAGCGGCGGTAGTTATCTAAAATCTGCACGTTTGCCCCTTAACCTATAAAGAAAAAGTTATCACCTGCTCCTAACGGGCTCAATTCGGCTGCAGTGTATGATACCTACCTTTCCTAAATAAAATAAGAAATCGATTTCGAATGTTTTGTACATTCCTCTCATGGAGGCGTTACGTACTGAATTCCATTTCGGTTACTCGGCCATGTATATCAGTTGTGATTCAAGTAGCAGAGAATCGTTTTCTCCCATTTGAAAGAAAATTAATTTCTTCTACTAGAATTCGCATCTGTAGACAGTGCTGTAGAGACTAGATCTACGAAATGTATTTCCTACATCTATCATCAGTAAATACAGCTACAGAGTTGTATTTCATAAATTTGGCATCTAAAACCAGACTATTTAGATGGCGGGGCTTCTACAGTCATGTGTAGGCGATTAAAATTAATTGCAGGAAGGTACTGAGTGACTAGTTGGGTTAGCGATATCTCAAGCACAATTTTATACTCATCCAAGTAAATTTACACAAGCTAATATTTATATACACGAGTTAAAATTAACTAACTTCGTCTACGTAATGTAGTTCCTGCTGAATATTCTAGTTTGAACCGTCGTTGTTATGAACTATGAACATAGGTTATGTAAGAGCATCACTTTTGGGCTTCACTTGCGGATATTAATTTATAGATTTATACAACATTTAATTTTCAACAACTTTGTCTCAAAGCAAGGAAAGGAGAAAAATTTAGATTTACTACAAAGAGTATTCAAAGAGTCGTAGTTTAAAAAAGATAAAGAGAAACTTTTGTCACATTGAATTTTCTTGGCTGTTGTTTTTCTCAATAATTGCTAGCGTTCAGAGCAACTGGAACAACATAAATAATAATAAGCTCACTATGGTTTTAATTTATATTTCCCACTCTGGTCTCTAAGAATAGTATATATTTCTTATTAATTAATTGATTTATTTTAGATTGATTTTAGCTTTACATGAATTTTGACATTTTAGCAAAAATAGATTACAATCTGAAATAACAAACAAATTTAATCCAAAAATCTTAAAAATTTGATAGTACGCGAGTAAAATTTCGAGGCACGACGCGTGATCTATATACCTACATGAACCTATATTTTAACATAAAACAAATAGGATTACTCTGTAATATATAAGATAACTTCGTGTGTGACATTGGGATAAGCCCGTTATAAGTATTTATTACAGGTGGTATTGTCAAGAGACAAGTAGAGTTTATTGTTATGTCTCAATTACAGACTTTCCCAGTTAGACTACGAAATAAATTTGTATTTTTTGTAATTCGAATGTCACGATATTGTGTTAATAACTTTACATTTTGACGACGCTAGAAATTTTCTTTATACTTAAAATTATAATTACAAAATTCATGGTAGAGAAATCCCAGAAATGAGAGTTAAACACTCAATCATTCAACAGCACAATTATTCCACTTTGTTTCATTATTTATTTATTTGAATTTACATTTATTGCACTTATAAAAAAACCAAAGCGTACAATAAACAGACATTTCATATGACAAGTACTTTACAAACAAACACATACGTCACAAGACATAATAACATTTATAATACAACTACATACAACAACTAAAACATAATATTGCACTATATAATATTAAACACATTTAAACATAACAAACATATTGACTAACATAATTCTAAAATTATGAGTGTGTGTAAAATCTTTTCACAGAAATATTATCGCAAACGGATTGACGATAACGAATCAAAGTAAAACAGTAATAATGTGTGCTGGCGGCCGGCTCGGTATATTAGAGCAGTAAACCCATTTGCCTCGCAGACGAATTTCAATTTGCTCTCAATCACGTTCCAGGATGTCTCGGCGCAGCGACGAATTGGCTTCGTGCTTCAAAGGGCAAGGGTTGACGCGTGATGACGTAAATACATATTTTTATGTTTCATTGCGTATGTATATCATCAGCTTGTATCGATCCACTGCTGAATATACGACTCTTTTAGTTTATATATTATTTGTATCTATTATACTAGCTGTTTACCCCAGGTTTAGCCGCGTTAAATCTATTTTGAATGCCTGTTTTGCTATAAGATTTAATTCCGTCTTCAATTATGTATCGAATCCAAATTTCGTCAAAATAACCCTACTAACAATAGGACTAGAATAGGATAAAATGAATTAGATACTAGACTTGGAAATTCTAATTCTCAAATATCATGTCGCCATCGTTTCATTTTCATATACCAACCCTCCTGACATAAAGAGATAAATTGATATGAAATAAGCAATGAAATCTACTTTTTATTTAATTAAAAATGATCTCTTGTTTATTTCAATTAAGGAGGGTTCAAGTGAATTTTATTAATTTATGAAGGCAATCTAACGCAATAAAAAAGTTATGAAAAGAGGAAAAATAGGAGACCCGGTCTAGGAATTTAATAAATCCTAATTACACTTTGTAGCGAGTCGCGAATTGACCTTCACATGGTTTGCTGCTAAATAATATGCTTTTTGCTATGAAGTCTTACGCCAGAGAACTAAATCACTTAGACCGCTCAAATTATTTTCTCGAGTAGCAATTCTCGAGTAGCTAAACTGCCACATATTCTCCTGAGTCACAGACTTACGAGTACAGAACACGGTACACGTGTAAGATAGGCTAACAAGTGTTAGTCGCATTTAGGACGGCGAAGAGTTGATTGACCATTAAGCAAGTGGGGAGACGATCTCTGTACAGTAGCGAACCTATGAAGGATGTGCGTAGCAAGAGATCAGTTGTACGGCGTGCTGTGTATTGCAGTGCATCAATAAAGGCTGAATATGAAGATGATCATAAAAGTCCTCGGTAAACCGCCGAGACAGTCAAAGCTTTTTAAGTATATCGTAGGCGTTGCCAACGTTCCATTGCGAATTCGTTTTATCGTTACAAAACTGAGATTTTTCTGGCCACCGTTGCTTTTTTTAATTACCATTAAAGTAAACTGATTTTTGTTAAAGAAAATTCACTGGCAACTTTCGTTCAATTTCTGCTATAAAGGGAACTTCAATCTCAGTTTTAGACTGAACGACTAAGTTGCGATATATCCTCAGCGATATATCTCTGCAAATAAATAAATTCGAATACTTGTAATCGATCGAGTGATTGCTGAAGCAATTGTAGGCTCAAAGATGTTTATTAATTAAAAAAACAGTAAATATAAATAGTTGTAATAATCGTGTAGTAAGTTTTTAGTTTACTCTTGTTGAAACTGTGTAAAGCCCGCGGTGTGAAAAACATGAGTCTAAAATCGTGTGAAACAATAACGCCGAAAGTAATGTACTCTGGTAATACTTTACGGTGCAAGTCACTGACGTCTCTTGCTCACTTTTAATATCAGAATCATGTTCGTTCTTAAGCATAAAGTTCCGTCGTCTGTCAGAGCTGAGACACACAGATTTAAATGCTCATCGCTTGGTTGGGGCGTTAGCTTGCTACCAGGTAACGAACCAAATGCCTGCTTGCCTTTTTAGGCTTTCGCAAACATCACTTTCGTCGAATTCTTAAGGATGTACGAACCAGGGCGTATTAATTTTTTGCGGCTTTATTTAAACAATGCTTTTTACTTAATTGAATAGTTGGTAGACCCTGGCGGATGTGGCCCTATTCAAATAATATTTCCTATTGTGTTTACACTGTAAATACTTAGTGTAAAGTCAATAGAATACGAACAATTAAGGACCGATTGGGATTCGGTTTCTTTACTCATTTTTCAAGTTTTCCTGTGGCGCTTTTTAGCTGTTTGATAAATATCAATCCAGTAATTTAATGTGTATTGACTCTTTTCTTATTGCTTTTTATTTTTTTATAGATTCATTTATCCACATACATGTCGCAGTAGATATTATCCGTTTAAGTAATTATATAGTCAACTTGTAATAAATTGATAGCACTTTATAGAAAAATGTTTCGCGTATATGAATATGTGGTAATTAATTTAAAATGTACGTCTCTCCACGGAGCCCTGCGTCAATTAGCTAATGCCTGCTTTCTGCGGATGGAACTGAAGTCGGAGGCACTTACGCGGTCACGACACCACTTCCGCATTAACACTCTGCATTAGGGGACACATTAAACGTATAAACTTCCTTCTTGTCTTGGACACTCCATTTGATAAGAAAGTACTTATGTTATACATTTCACAAACTTAAAATTTCCTTTAAATTTTGAGTTTATAATCACCGATCCACCGACTTTGTAAGAGATAGTGCCATGCTGAATTGCAGCCGAATAAATCCGGCACGACCGGGGAGGTACCTCTAGCTCACCAGCGTGAAATGACTGCGGTGGTGTCGAGTTTCTTGTTGTGTCCTGATGAGGCCCACGGGGGAAGGAGTTGGTAGTCATCAATAGGATGCGATTGCATTGATGTTGTACATTAAATATTATCTTCTTTTCAAAAGCAGTCATCATAATACTTCCACTGCTGTACAAAGCCTCCCCAGAGAGCACCACAGGTCGCGGTCACAAGCTGCTTACATATAAAAAGAAATGTCGAATTCTAAGGTGTGTATGTGTGTAGTGTAGAAGGTAATCTTTTGAATGTATAATGCAGTGGTTCTTAATCTTTTCAATACTGTCACCCCCGTAATCTGTGTCGAAAACTGATCGTACCCCGTTTTCAAAATATCATCAAGACAACTGTGCCGCAGTGCCGGCCTTTTTTAATTATTTAACGATCCTATAGGTTATTTGTAACCCTGTGAATAAGCTGAATTGCCCGTGAGGGCTTATTACCCGCAGGTTAGGAACCCAGGGTATAGTGAGTATCGTGTCGTAAGTAGTAGTAAATATATCGTAGAGATATATCTAACATAGCCATCTTGCAGTAATCGTGTGTAACTAATTAGTATAATAGTGTCGGATCGACTAAATTGTTTATATATCTCAGTTATAGATGGCGCTAAAAACGTAGTTGCCAACTCAAT
>LUGF01006482.1:244446-269116 GCA_001625245.1 Calycopis cecrops
ACAATAAAAAGACAGGATAAAAACTTTACAACAACATTGGGCTATAATTATTGATCAATAACTATTATATCGATAATTACCTCGAGATGCAAGCCTTATTGTGGCAACGAATGCCTAGCAACAAAACTAAGCCCATTAGGAGACGGCTCTTTAGATTTTATTAGATAAGACAAGTTGTACCTTCGCGCAGTCCACAGTTCGATCAGTGAATCTGTTCAACTTAAATCAGTCATATACTTTTAACCGTAGCTTGGTTATAAAAAGTACAAGTAAAGTAAAATGTATTCGTTTTTGTGAGAGCCTTCGTTTAACTCCGCTGATATAAGACGTGGTACCCCGGTCACGCCTGCCCCATTTGGCTATTATACAGAAATTACGCTATCTTGGAATAAGATTTATGACTTAACCTCGCGTTTAAGAAATCTACATGCTAGCTATACTGTTTAGTGTGTGAATGGGTACATGAACGGTCATTAGGCACACATACATAAACCAGGTCATTTCATATTATGTTATACGCGATACATCATAGATGGATCAGGGCGACACACACCATCTATGCACAACGCCCTGTGGGGCTGTACTGAATATACAATGTGTTAATGGTATAAAATATGGCATTTTTTATCGACAAATTGCTATTTGAATTCGTTTTTGCTCTCAAGGTTGTAAAATGGCCGCAATTTTGTTTTTTTAGATACCAAAACCGGGCTCTCGTTCTAATTCGACCACCACTAGCCGTGTTAATGTCGTATGTTTATAAAAAAGGTCTCATTCGATAGCCTAACGTGTAGACAATATTAACACATCCATTATGTTTTAATTATTATGAAAAAAGAAATTAAAAAAAATATTTAAAACTAATAAATTTAGAATTTTTTGTGTAATTTTTTAATAATTGGCTTTTTGTGCAAAATCTAGCACATTAAACTGCTTATTTTTTATTTTAAAACGATAGAAGATTATGTTTTCTACAATTTAATATTACACTTCTTTGCTCTCAGTGAGATAGTTTAGAAGTTACAAAATTTTTTATAAGACCCTTTTTATTGCTTATTTACGGGGCAGATGAAAAAAATGCAAAAATGTGTACCAAGGTAATTTAATACGCATGTAATATACATTGTAATGTAGTTACAACCATTGCTCAAAGTGATCTCCGTGATGTTGCAGACATGCCATAGCTCGAAGTGATACATTTTGTGTAGAACGTCGCATCATATCCTTGTTTTCTCGTAACTCATTCCCAGCTTGCAAAATTTTATGTATTAATTCTTCACGCGTATTTGGCACGTCGATATAAACTCTTTGTTTCATTGCACCACACATAAAAAGTCAAGTGGGGTTAAGTCCGGTGAACGGAGTGGCCAAGAGATGATTCCACCACGCCCAATCCATGGAGTGTAATGTTGATTAAGATAATTGCGCACGCTTGCTGCAAAGTGGGCCGGAGCACCATCCAGCTGCAGTAGCATCCCACTCCTGTAATTTAACGGTAGCTCCAGAAGTGCCAGAAGCACCTAACAGCTCCTTCAGTGCGTCACGAAAATCAGTTTCTAGGAACTCCAGAAATCTCGGACCATTCATTGTGGACGGTAGAATGATCGATCCGATCAAAAGGTCATCGATCATGCCTGCCCAAACATTGACCGAAAACTGATGCTGGTAGGAGCTTCTGGCACTTCTGGAGCTACCATTAAATTACAGGAGTGGGATGCTACTGCAGCTGGATGGTGCTCCAGCCCACTTTGCAGCAAGCGTGCGCAATTATCTTAATCAACATTACACTCCATGGATTGGGCGTGGTGGAACCATCTCTTGGCCATCCCGTTCACCGGACTTAGCCCCAATTGACTTTTTTTTGTGGGGCACAATGAAGCAAAGAGTTTATATCGACGTGCCAAATACGTGTGAAGAATTAATACATAAAATTTTGCCAGCTGGGAATGAATTACGAGAAAACAAGGATATGATGCGACGTTCTACACAAAATGTATCACTACGAGCTATTACATGTCTGCAACATCACGGAGATCACTTTGAGCAATGGTTGTAACTACATTACAATGTATATTACGTGCATATTAAATTACCTTGGTACACACTTTTGCATTTTTTTCACCTGCCCCGTAGATAAGCAATAAAAAGGGTCTTATAAAAAATTTTGTAACTTCTGAACTATCTTACTGAGAGCAAAGAAGTGTAATATTAAATTATAGAAAACATTCTCTTCTATCGTTTTAAAATAAAAAATAAGCAGTTTAATGTGCTAGATTTTTCACAAAAAGCCAATTATTAAAAAATTACAAAAAAAATCTAAATTTTTTAGCTTTAAATATTTTTTTTAATTTCTTTTTTCATAATAATTAAAACATAATGGATGTGTTAATATTGTCTACACGTTAGGCTATCGAATGAGACCTTTTTTATAAATATACGACATTAACACGGCTAGTGGTGGTCGAATTAGTACGAAAGCCCGGTTTTGGTAACTAAAAAAACAAAATGGCGGCCAATTTACAACCGTGAGAGCAAAAACAAATTCAAACAGCAATTTGTCGATAAAAAATGCCATATTTTATACCATTAAAGTCTCCGACACCGGTACTGAAACACATTGTATATAAGCTATCTAAGGCATCTAGGTGAGTTCTATTTTACTAGGAACACATTGTATAGTGACCAAACTTCTTTATCTAATAATCCATATACATTAAATAAACACTAAAGCCCATCACGATATATTTCTAAAAATTGCATAAAAATCGGTTAAGTTGTTCCTGACATTAGCACAAACATTGTTTTATTTTCTCTTTTAATTCTAATTTGTCTCTTAAATTATGATTTTTTGAATACATTTACTACGTATAGACAGCAATCAGATACAGTTTTATTATATGCAATTCTAAATTTCATTTTCGGTACAACAAATAGATTTACCGACATCAGAATTTGAGAGTCCAAATATCTTAGCCATTTAGTACACTTTAAAAACGTCAACTTCTTTCACTTTGCAGTCACCAAATTTCCCTTAATCACCTCAAGATCATGCCATTGAATACCTAAAATACGAAAAGCGAAAACTAAAGTGTGGCTAAAAACATCGCCTTTTTCTACCCTATATTGATTGAATTTTCTAAAACTATGAGAAATCTGCTGTGTACATTTCAAGTTTATAACATTTATACTTTCCGAGACTTCGTGATAAATCAGTACGTGGTATATCGCTTCTGTACATCGGTATTGTATTCCGTCCGGATATTCAGACGGTTTCTTCTTGGTAACAATGTACATTTAACAAAGTTTCAGTCGTGAAAATCCATTAAAATCGGCTCGGTGCCAATTATTGACCGGTTACAGATATAACTGGGCGCTGTCGGATAAAATCCGATCTTGACATAACATTCTTAGGCATTTTCATCGAAGTTGTGCAATCTTAGCGCTAGTTAAGTCGCGATCGTTTAATTTGGAATTGTCAACCGCTTAAGCGCTGGATCTAAGCTTGCAGTTTGTAATCCAGTTACCTTAAGCCCTGCGATCTATACGTTTATAATATGGTATAATCATCATTTCCGATTTATTAGTCTATTTTTTTCTTAGATAGAGCAATTGTTTTCCGGACGGTATCAAAATATCGTGCCCCTTTTATTGCCAAGAAAACCCACGAGAGTCAGATTCAAGCGCATTACCAAGACCGATCTAGCGACACTTTAACATAGGTATGTTTAATTTAACATATTATGTTTAAATTCATCAAGTTGTTCAATCTGCATCAGGAAACGTATAAATTAACCTACATCTATACTTACATAATACCCTTAGCATTATCCTTCTTCTGACGCAGTGAAGTAAAAAGATAAGCTATGCAATTGAGCTAGCATGTAGATTTCTTAAGCGGGAGGTTAAGTCATAAATCTTATTCCAAGATAGCGTAATTTCTGTATAATATCCAAATGGGGCAGGCGTGACCCGGGTACCACGTCTAAGACGTTATCGGCGATATCAGCGGAGTTAAGCGAAGGCTCTCACAAAACCGAATACATTTTACTTTACTTGTACTTTTTTTAACCAAGCTACGGTTAACCTGTCAAAAGTAAATGACTGATTTAATTTGGACAGATTCTGTGATCGACCTGTGACCTGCGCGAAAGTACAACTTGTATTATCTAATAAAATCTAAAGAGGCATCTCCTAATGGCCTTAGTTTTGTTGCTAGGCATTCGTTGCCACAATAAGGCTTGCATCTCGAGGTAATTATCGATATAATAGTTATTGATCAATAATTATAGCCCAATGTTGTTGTAAAGTTTTTATCCTTTCTTTCTGTTGTCTTTCACTCTCTATATAATTATTAATATTAAGATTATAATAGCTTATTTTGAATATAGGCTCTTAGGCAAAAACACGCACGTTTACGTGAACAAATCAATCACTTCATTGGTTTAACTAAATTTAATTTTTAGTTTTGATTTATTAATCGAAGTTTTTATCCTGTCTGTATGTTCTCTTGTACTCTCTATATAATATTTTATTAATATTAAGATTAAAATAGCTTATTTTGATTATAAAAGGCAAAAACATGCACGTTTACGCGAACACATCAATTAAGTTAAACTAAATTTAATTTAAAACAATATTTTTTATAATTTACATAATGAAATTCAAATCCCTTAATTATGGTATGCGTATTTATTTTAATCCTTCTTATATTTAATAACACCAGTATTTCTCTTTATATTTTACACCAATTTTCATTTTACAAATAGACCTAAATAACGATTCGTATCCTAAAGCAATAACGGGTGTATTGGTACAGGCACGTTTACTGAATATATAACGATAAGAAGCAAATTTTTTACGTTGATTACATCATTCAGAAATAACAATGAAACAGGTGGAGAGTTTAAAAACGTCCCATTCATGTGCAAACGTTATTATTTTTATTACAAGCTTGTATTTAAATTTAACTTCACCTGTTACTATATTTATTCAAGAATTTAAACGTTTTTCCCGGAGGACGGAGTTTAAATTGGAAAAACAAAAAGAAATTGACCCAATACTGCAGCTTTATATATTTTTTTACAACATACACAATACTTTTTATTTTCCAATTATTTTTTTAAGTCTTTAGCAAAAGAGTGTAAACGAGTATTTCGCATAGAGGAATAAACAGCTTGTCGGAGCCTTTTTCATGACTGCTGACGCTCATGGTTTTCCGCATAGAGGTTATACAGGTGCGTTGTTGTCCTTCCTCCTCTGCCCTCTATGAGTCACCGCATACTACACACCGCACGATCCGCGATAGCATAGCTGCACGTTACACCGGTATCGTGGTAGCGAGAGGTATCGAGGCCTAATTCGGCATGAAGCGTGGCACTATTTCTTATTAAATTAAATAAAAATTGTGGTGTTTTATCATATAATTTAACTTAGGAGTTGAAAGTAAGGGAGTTTGAAGTAGACAATATCGCCAAATTAAGCAAACGCTTAAATTGCAACACGGTATTAACAAGCATCCACGTCATCATTTACCAAACATCCACATCAATGTCTTCAAGATACAAAAAAATTAAATGAATCGAATTTTGGAAGAAATTCAATTTCCAATAAAACGCAATCAAATAAAGGAAATATGGCTTCTCTTAAAAAGCAATTAAAACAATATCGGTTTCTTAAATTTCATTGTTACGATCAAAAACCATTTTTAACAAATTTAACCTCCGCACTATCGATAATGTAATTTGGTGTGCCATTAAAACTTTTACTTGCGGTCGTTACTTTTAGCCGGCAGTTAATTATTGAAAAGTATCGAAAAACGTTTACTCAAAATTAAATAATTATCGGAAAATATTTTATATAAACTCAATACACCACATAACCTTTTCTCATAATTTATACAAGCATTAAATATTGCCTGCCTTGTGGTATGGTGGCAAGCATGGTCCACTAACTTGAAGTCGCAGGTTTGAGTCTAAAAAGTCGTTTTGTATGACAACCAGGCTGGCGCATTGGTACAGGGCTCGGATAAAGTGGTGCATGTTGCGCCAGAGGTCGCCGGTTCGAATCCTGCCTTGGTCATGAATGTTTATCTATGTATTTGTATAATAAAAAATTAAATATATGGAATTTCTTAAATTTATAAAACATGTTATAGTCATGTCATTATTGGTGTTATTACCTTAGTTCTCGGATAACTCTAAAGCTAATTTATAGAGGAATAGTGAAATACATAGCTGAAGACTTAGCTAATGGCGTACACGTTAGGGAGGTACAAATCAGGCCGATATTGATATTGTGGTAGGATTAATGGCAAAGGAAAATGGAAAACTGATTGCATTATTGGTGACAGGTTTATTTTTGAGTGATCAGTGCGGCTCTGCACTTGGTCACAAATGCAGTTAGTCATTTCGATGCGGAAACGTAAATGCTAATACGGCAGTCCGCACGGTCGGTGCCAAAGTCCATTTGTCTGCTAAGTTTTCCAGCTCGCTTTGCCGGTTTGATATTCGTAAGAGTTTTCTCTGGGTCATTGCCTTATCCGAAGGACATAACTCTTCGAGTAGAACGACTTTAGTGAATGCCGGTAAAACTGATCATTTAACCTACACTGATAAATGACCTAGTTTGTGTAAATATATTTTTAACCATTGACGCAAAAAGAGGGGTGTTGTATGTTTGATAAGCGTGTATATGTGTGTGAGTGTGTCTGTCTGTGGCATTGTAGTTCCCTAACCGATAAATCGTTTAGAATAATTCTTTTTCTGTTACAAAGGTGACTTAATCGACAATGTTCTTAGTTATGTTATAAAGACAGGCATTTGAAGCTATTCACTTTTTTCGAGGTGATATACGGATAATCAAGAAGTTATTGTAACTCTTAGTTATACTTTTACAGCACTGCTTAAGCAAAGTTTCAACTCAAGGTGAAACTTGATATAAATAGCAGATCAAATAACACGATAATATTATAATGCTCTTGACCTGACGCAGCAACCAGAAGTCAGAGTACCTAACGAATCAATAACTGACAGAAGATAAGAGGCTCATAGAGAGCAAGGAACCAATAACCAATTTATGATAGAATAAAATAAACAAAAAGTAGCCTTAGAATATGACTTCAACTAAAGGAATATTTTTCTAAAGGAGATAATAAACCTATTTTTTAAGCATTTTCTAAGTTGGAATTTGTACGTTAATTGGTATGACAAATACTTCCACCGTGGGACGAAGATAGATAGGAGAAGGTAATTATAAATAATGAATGGACGAGATGGATCAAACCGAATCATTATTTAATTAGACTACAGTTTTTTGAATACAAATATTGGATGTGGTATATTTTATTATAAACTGGTGATCCGCCCTGTTTTCGCTCGTGAATAACTAAGGGTCAATTTTGGGGCCTTTTTTATTTTTAATTTATATAAATGATCTACCATATCTCGTTAAAGACAACCATGAGATAGTCCTATTTGCAGATGATACGTCGTTTATTATTAAACATAAGCGACAACAGATTAATTGCGATGAGGTAAATAGGTCACTCTCAATGATGATACATTGGTTTAGTGTTAATAATTTATCACTGAATAGTAAGAAGACTAAATGTATTAAATTTACTCTGCCTAATGTTAGACAGGTTCCTACCAATGTATTATTAAATGGCAAACTTTGGATCTAGCGGACTCTACAATTTTCCTAGGAATAACACTAGATTCTAAATTACAGTGGGGTCCCCATATCACCAAGCTTGCGAATAGACTTAGTTCGGCAGCATTCGCAGTTAGAAAAATTAGGCAAATCTCAGATGAATATACTGCTAAATTAGTTTATTTTAGTTATTTTCACAGTATTATGTCTTGCGGCATACTGTTGTGGGGAAACGCTGCGGAAATAAATACTATTTTCGTGCTGCAGAAGCGAGCTATTCGTGCAATTTATCAACTAGCCTCCAATACATCACTTAGAAATAAATTTAAGGATACCGGTATACTGACTGTTTACTCTCAATACATTTTGGATAATGTATTGTATGTAAGAAAGAACATTAGTGAATTCAGAACCAAAAATGATAATCATAACAAAAATACGAGCAACAGGCATAAATTAGACATACCATTTCATAGACTTAGTAAGGTAAAGAATTCCTTTCGGGGGCAATGCATACGCCTCTACAATAGGATCCCAGAAAGCGTCCAAAAACTTTCGATTAATAAATTTAAAAAAGTTGTTAAAGAGCGTTTGTGTGGTAAGGCATACTATAAGGTAACAGATTATATGACAGATACCACATCTTGGGATTAGTACCCTCCTCCCAGGCTGTTTCTGTACCATAATTTTTGTAAATTTAGAAATTGTATTGTTATATATCATTAATAATATGCAAATGTATTTGTATTCTTATATTTTTTTTTTAATCTTTCATATCACAACATGAGGCCCGCTGAGTTTGTTTCGCCGGTTCTTCTCAGGACAGGGCTAGGGTTGAACAGGTGGTAGATTTTATTGTTGACGTTCAAAAAGTAATTCCTGCAATTCTATTTTGAATAAAAACTTTTTGACTTTTGACTTTTGACTTTAAGGCCAAATGGGTAGCTCTGTAAACCCATAGAAACTTTCAGTCAAAAACTGTGCAGCAGCTCTAGATATTAATCAAAGGAAACATAATGACAGACACACATTAAAAAAATAGGCTGTTTAGTTGTTATAGTGAAAATATCACACCGTATTAGAAAAAACTAATTATTTTAAAATCAAAAACATATTTAAAATCTGTTTATAGGTATATACAGAATTGAATCTCTCCTTAACTGTTATTATTTTGAATAATTAAATAATGTTCACGTGGAGGTGCCACTTGATCGTATCGTGATCGTCAAATAACAATAGAAAGCTTTTGCTTTGTATATTTTTTTTTTCTTAACATTTTTTTCTACAACATTTAAACTGGCCAGAGAGCCAGCAACAGTTTCATTTCGTTGTTTCACTTTAAAAATAAAGGAGTGTTTTTAATGTGTCACTCGCATCGATAAGCCGAATATAACGGCACTTCATACGCAAAAATCCATCAAACTAATCTTTAGTAGGGAAAATAATACGATAAACATACATTCTACATACTCTCTAAAAACACCTCGCTCCTTCCGACGCTTTTTGATAAAAATACAATATTGTTCTGTTATGAAAACGCGCATCAAATATTCGTACAGCCTCGCTCTTGTTCCTTCCTGATCCATCATTTGTCACCGCCCGCTCTCCTCGATACCAGCGCGCCTTCATTTTACCATTTTACTGAACACCATGCCACACTTTTTCCTGGCAGCCATGATTGATAGTCTAGAGTACCCTCGATCGAAAATTATGACAAATATTTAAGTTTCTTCAGAATCATAATAGACCAGCTGCATTTTACGGGTTACTGTCATTGCAGCAATACAGTTGTATCATAGAACTACATAGTTTCTGGATAGTTACCGTCCTTTTAAATAGCATTTGAAAGATTTCATATTCCGATTTAAAATTTGTACTAAAAACGGTGGCATATTATGTATAAATTTAATAACGAATAAACTGTTCTTGAATAAAGACAATAGTTTTCACATCAAAAGGTCCCTTGCACAAAACAACAAAACAATGGTAGTTTTATCAAGCGAAACAAAATGTCCGTCCAATTTCCAATGGCACTACAACCTAAAAATACGAACAATACGGACCAATATCTTTGCTGCCGAAATAATGGAACTATTGGAAGTCATCAGTTAAAGTGTTCATCCGGGATTACCTTTTTAATGATAACGCAGGCGAGTACTTTACGCACGCTACCCAGGAACCTGGCTGGCACAAGCGGGTACAGTGTTGGGCTGGTTCGCAAACGGGGATGCACTACCGACTAAACTCTTGCGGGTACCTTCAGCCGCTTTTATTGAAGAGTCCCGTATCTGCAAGCTACTGGATCCCTCCAGTGCCAGGTTGACCTCGGCGAAGCAGCCAGACTTATCCTTCTTGGGGATTGTCGAGCTGCCTTTGAACCTCTACGACGTAGGAACAGTGCAATCGGGTCAGGTTTCCATCTTGACCCCAAGTCTCTAATACTCCAAAAGAGCACGCCACAATTCAAATCCAGATTCTTTGAATACACTTTGCGGTAAGTCTAGATTGTTCCTGGATTTGCGACAAAGTTATTGTAAATTAAATATTTGTTTCTCCATGTCTATATATCTTTTTCTCTCACTATTACTAGAAATCGCAAAGGCTGGTGTACGGAGCATCTCTTTTCATGGAACTTGCAAATATTTTCCCTTTCTATAAAATAGTAATACTTTTAACTAATATTTTTCCTTTACACGAGGAAAAATTCATCAAAAGATTAATTCTTCCTCGTGTAAAGGATTAACAACGTAAGGAGTTCGTCGTTTAATAAAACTATCTCTTTTTTTTCTGACCATTATAACCTAACTTCCGCGACTTGGATGAAATTCATGTATCAATAGTTGAGCCCAAAAGTGATGATATTGCATAGCCTATGTTCATAGTTCCAACGATGGAACCTAATAATATACTCAACTACATTACGTAGCCAAAGTTAGTTAATTTTAACTTGTGTATATAAATAGCAGTTTGCATATACTTACTGGAATGTGTATAAAACTGTCCTCGCGATTTTGCAGAGCCAATTATTCACTTAGCACCTTTCTACAATTAATTTTAATAGCCTACACGTCATGATGACATGATATATTTCGTAGCTATTTAGTAAATCTGGTTTCTGTCCGACTACTGATGCCAGAGCTATGATAGACATTTCATATATCATATATGGTAAGAGGTATTGCCACACTGCATGCTAGCATGCAGTCGAATTGGGCCGGCACGACCGGGGAGGTACCTCTCGCTTACACGAGACTGGCGTAAAGTGACAGCTGTGCTGTCGCGTTTCGTGCGGTGTGTAAGTAGCCGGTGGCCCATGGAGGTGGGAGGAGAAAAGAAGGCAACTCATCTGTATAGCCTCTATGCGGATGTTTGTGGGTATCGGTAGTCATGAAAATGGCTCCGGCTACTCGTTTGCCCTCCTATATCATAAAAAAAAAAAAAATATAATACATCTGTAGCCTTAAATTGCCCTAGTAAAAGACTCCGTTTCTCTCATATATATTTATAGCATGGCTACACGATCAGGTGCCTTATTAATATATCACTGTTACTGAGCTACATGGATATGGTTGGTTGTATATATCATTTAGCAAAATGTAGTGCCTGCATTGCAGTCTAATTGAGCCCGCATGACCCGAGAGTTCTCTATCACTCGCGTGTGATATAAGTGACAGCAGCTATTTCGTAGCGTTTAGTGCGGTTTGAATGTTTCCGGACGTATGAAGGGAAGGAGTGATCGCGTCTGAATAACAATTACACCGAAATCAATGCTAATTGGGGATTTGAACTGAAAGGCCATAGTTTTCAGAGTGAACACATTTTAGTTGTGTGAAATACGGAAAGTTTGCAGCGGCTAAAGCGGAACGACATTTACATAAATATAAAAGCAGCTGGAGTAGCGGGAAATCAGACTCGGCTACTACTACTGTAAAGTTTGCGGGTTCAAATCCTGCGAGTTTTTTTATAATAAAGATTGGCATATATTTCGTATACTACTTTGACATCTAAGTTGCATTGGGCATATTGCGATTTTAAATTCTTGAAAGAAGGAAATGTGTCTCCAAAATCTGTGTTGATTTTAAATCATTCTATTTATGTGTAACGTTGCCGTACTTCAAATATATCTTTATTTATATTTTGTTTAATAAAAATTAGAACCAAAGGAAAATCCTTTCCTTTTTTTAGTCTTAAATTTTATTTTATTAGATTATAAAAGCAAAGAATTTAAAATTGAATACTTCTATATAAACATGAATTGTTCACATCCCTAGGTACAAAGGTCAAGTCCGTAGAGCGGTTGCTAGGGACTTGACCTTCTTGAACGACCCTGATTGAGCCGCGAATGGTTCTTATCAACAGCCCCATTTGTCCAATTCCCGCAGTAAATTTCTTTTGGAAATCGACGATTACAAATATCGGTGGAGGCGAAATTTAATTTTAATAATAAGTATCTATAGAAAGTATGGCCGGGCAAACTCCTCTTTCAACCCATCCTCTGCAATGGGCCACCAAAAAGGAAATCACGAAAAGCGACGTTACAGCGGAGTGAGAAGAGTCCCCTTAGTCGGTACGAATTCGTCGTCCTAGCTTCAAACAAGATCAGGGATAAAGAAATTGAATACCTATGTATAAAAAAAATCTTGTTATTTTATTTGTTACGCCTTAAATGTTTACCTTAGTTTTTTAAACACGTTTTGTACAACAGTGCGAGCAGCCGGAACCATTGTTGACTAACAAGGCATAGAAACATTCATACAGGAAGAAGTTATGCAGGTGAGTTGTTCTATTTCTTCTTGTTCATTTTAGTGGTTAGTCACTGTCTTCAATTTTTAGCAGTCCACTCGAGACTGCACAAAGAGATCTTTTAATAGAAACGAATGCGGCCGACCTTATTCAGCCCACTGCCAAAATACAAATACAAAATACATTTAAAATGAATTGCATAATATATGAATTGTTTATCTTATCACATCCTTTGTCCCTAGAGGGATATAAGTTAAGTAACATTTCAGACTGATATTATTGGCCAGGAAATATTTATAAAATAAATAATATGTGGACTATCGTTTAAAATGTGCCGGAGCGGTGGGGACTCTGACTCGGCTACTGTAAAGGTTCAAATCCCGTGGGCATGAGAATGATAAATTTGCACAATAATTCCAAATTACTTTAACTTGATATCTATTGAGAGTGTGCAAAATCCATGTCACAAAATATCAGATGACTTCTTGTGTGACATACGTGGAATACACTTATAAATATTGGTTCCAGGTGGTATTATCAAGAGAAATGTAGAGTTTATTGATATATCTCCAGTTCAGACTTTCCTAGTAGGCATTTAGACAACAAAATTTATATGTACCTATTCATCGTAACCTGAAAGGTAATATTGTCCTAATAACTTAACATTTTGACGACGACGGTATCTTTTTTGGTCCTTCAGATTTTTATCCATTACAATTTCGATTCCACAATTCCTGGTAGAGAATTTCAAGAAATTAACATTTTAATCTCTCAATCATTTACAACTTCAACTTTTTCATTAAGATTATCGCAAACGGATTGACGATAACGAGTCAAAGTAAAACAGTAATAATGTGTGCTGGCGGTCGGCTCGGTATATTAGAGCAGTAAACCCATTTGCTTCGCAGTCGATTTTCAATTTGCTCTCAATCACGTTCCAGGATGTCTCGCAGCGACGAATCGCCTTCGTGCTTCAAAGGGCAAGGGTAAACTTGAGGCGTGATTACGTAAATATGTATTTTTATGTTTCGTTACCTACGTACATCATCATCCTGCACAATTAGACACTGTTGAATATACTACTATTTTAGTTCTACTTAAGACCATACGATATATTATTTAAATTAAACTGGATGTACTCTGCGGGTTCAGGCACGAAAACTCTTTTCGCGCTATTTTTTTTTCTGGCATATTAAGTTAATATTAGATGTTATTCTAGATATTTATATATATTGGATTAAATTTCATGAAAATAGGTAAACATATTCACAATAGGACTAACTTTGATCCAGATGGCTCGCTTGCCTTTGCTTGGCTCAGTTAAGCCGCTGGTCCTGTGCCTGATTTCTGTTCGGTCTTTTCGGATCCCACTGAAATAGATAATAAGGGAATAGAGTGTGCAATTGTGTCTGCGCAAATACTTGTGACCTACAATATGTGGTGCGCAGACGACGTGTCCATATAGAGATGGACCGAACTTTGGCTAGGATGACATTATTAAACATCCAATACAGCATCATCAAGCATCCAATACAGGACGTTTCAGTGTCTTGATATGGACAGTAGCTGTATATACTAGTAAGAGGTAGTAGTACCATGCCACATGCTACCATACTATGCCGAAAATAGTGTTTCGTGAGGTTTGGGAGAGACCATTAGAGGGAAGAGGAGGGCAACACGTCTGCATGTATGCCTATGTATACAGGGTTACATTTTGGTCACCGGCCAAATTTTGAAAATAAGGAAATAAATATCATTTCAAGTGTGTGTTTTAAATTTTATCGTCTTATTGTAATATTTTGTTACATAAAAATCGATTTAAAATGGTAACTGTAAATATACCTACGCGCATTAGCACCCGAAGAGCGTATCGACCTTGACAGCTGAATATGTGTCGTATCCACTTTAATTATTGTAACTGTTTTTTATTAATAATTCTTATTAAATGTTTAGATTATGTAATCATATCAATTATTTGATGGTTAATAATTAATTGGCATAAAAACATCGTATTGATATTTTTCATGAATAGTTTGGCGAGCTTAAAAGTCTTATTAGATTATTCATTTTTCTAGGTTACAATAAAATAGACTTTCTGAAAGGGTATTCAAATATTTGAAATCAATTTTTTACAATAATTAAGCTCACTTCTTTTTTTCTTGTAAGAGGCAGTGTCACACTGGTATGCTGTCGCGTTTTGTGCGGTGTTTTGTGAGTAGCTGGTGGCGTATGGAGGGGAAGGAGAGCAAGGTAGCTGTTACCTTGGAAGCGGTAGTGCCTCGCTGCATGCACGCATGGGCCGCTGATAACTCTGATGCATTCGCCTCAGAGTTATCAGAGAAAATTAATATTGCCTTCTATTTTGCCTGGTCTATTTTTCAGTGATGGGAGCGGATCTGCATCTCAAACTAAGTTACTCCTATCGATGTGGAAGCGTAAATGCTAATGCGGCAGACCGCACGATCGGTGCCAAAGTCCATTTGTCTGCTAAGTTTTCCAAACAGCCGCCTGCCGGTTTGATAGTCGTAAGAGTATTTTCTAGGTCATAGCCTTAATCGGCGAATACCGGTAAAACTAACAATTTAACTTACAATGATAAATGACCAAACTTGTGGATCTATATTTTCTAAATTTCTTCCGCCATTGGATTAAAGTTGTATTTATTGTAAAAGTTACACCTTTTTTCAATATTCCATCTATCGTTGGATTTGGCTACTATATATAGAATTATGACATATTCCGTATGGAGCTTTTGTCAAAATACTATTTATGGTTCCCAAATCCATCGACAGATAGAATATATAAAACGGCTGTTAGATATTAGCTAATACTAGACTAAGGCACCTAATACTTTCCATTTGTGCGTCTTATGAGCTTTTGTCAACATAAAGAAGTCCAATGTGTGTGAGATTATATCGGGTTTGGTTCGAGCATTGATAAAGTCTTCTCAAATATATAATAATATAAGCTATACCATCACCAAAAATGTCATTCAAAGTATAAAAATATAGATTATCTTTCTTTATAGTGGGGCTAAATTAATGTAGGATGTAAAAGATTTTACTACTTAATTACTTTACTATTAAAATAAATCTAGCAAATGATATAATATTAAATACTGAGGAAGATATGAAAGTTGTCGGGGTTCAAAACATGCTCAGTGATGAAGCTGACTGTAACAAAAACAAGCAATCCACGATAAAATAAAAGTTAGGCACTTGCATGCTACAAAATCGTAGACAGAGAATACAATAGACGAAGTGATAGCATCTGACTCCTTCTCACAAGACAAGGTTCAACTTATGCCTATGACGTGTAAACAAGGGAGACAGAATGATGCGATCTTTTGTCCCGCTACGCGTGCCCGCTTTCCAAATATTTTGCAACATACTGCGCCAAGCGTTGCTAACGTGTTGCTAAGCAATTTTGACGTTGGTTGGAGCATTTTTTGTTGGACATTTTTTTGATCAATATATCGAAATCGAAAAAATCAAATATACAAAATACACGCAAAATACAAATTTGTAGCTAATAGTTTTAATAATATTTGTAAAAAATCATGGGGCGTTGTAGTATTTTAAAGTGTAAAAGTCTTTTTTGTCTACGTACAAAATTCTGTTTTGACAGCCGGTAGGACAGCCGGTGCTGTCAAATGTATGAAACGAAACTCACGCTGTCAAATAATATTCAAGTTGTGCAATGTATTTATTTGTGCTTCGTACCGTTTTGGGCGTGGAGCATAGAAAGGCCAAGATAAAAAATCTCCTCAGAGAGATCAGCTTCAACTGAGCTTAGATTTATTTTTACCTAAAACTTATACTAATATTAAAAAGGGGCAAAATCTATAATTTTCTTTGTTGTTGTTGTTATATTCAGAAATAATTATTCGATCATAAAAAATATTTATATATCATATTAGGTATATATGTTCACATGTGACACAAGCTATATTTTATAATTAGCTGTGCTTTGTGGTTTCACCGTCAATTTTTCAAATCTAATCATAAAAGTAATCTCACTAATTATATTTAAAAAACACTTTAACAAAGTAGGTGTGGAAAGTTAGTAATATGTTAAGCATTGTATAATTGACTACATGAAAATACCCATTTAATTGCTACATCTAGATCTCGCATCCATCACCCCATTACTAGTATCTAAGATACGCACAAACTCCGGATCGTATGTTTGTACATTACATGTTCGCCCCCGGGACTTCCAACTAGGCTTAGCGTTAGAACTGAATCACTGGACTGAGTCATCATTAGGTTAGTGGGCTCTTCTAATTCCCTGGGCTGAATCAAATTACAAACTAGTTTCTAAGTTACACAGAGACACTCGAAGCGAAGGGTCTATAAATTACGACCGATGCTTAAATTTTTTGTAATTGTGGCTAATATTATGATTTGCAATTTTTGAATTGAACTGAAATTGAATTTCATTGAATTGAAATTAAATATAGTTCAAAAATATAAAAACACGTTAACGTGAAACATCAACTAAATTGTATGATGAATCCCCCCGGAATATGCTTCCACTTTGCATTGGAGGCCAACCTCACCGCTTGCCCATTACTCAAGGCGACGCCAGACAGGGTTAGAAAACACACTTCGTGTTTGTTTCATTAAACAGGGTAAACTCAGAAACCACTGGTTAAAGAGATGAGCCCTGGGATGATGTCTTTCCTGCAATAGACTGCCGGGGATTAATATAAGCTATTTCAGCATATATTAAAATAGATCAATATCCAGCATTGGGCTAATAAGAGCTGATGATGAATCATAATCAAATGCCGACGAAGTAACTTCGCCTCTCATATCGATGAAGCTGCACTGACCTTCTGTCTTAGCATAGTTCTACCTATAAAATAAATAAATAAAAAATGAAGTAACTATAACTTTTATAACAACTAGTAATCTTAAATTTATTTTATACAAGTTTTTATGCTGAGCACGACGCTGTGTAAATTTATATTCACAAATATTTATCTATTCACTCCCTGACAATCATGATAAAACTACAACATTAAGTTACGCTTACT
Organism: Calycopis cecrops; assembly: GCA_001625245.1. Lineage (NCBI taxonomy): Eukaryota > Metazoa > Arthropoda > Insecta > Lepidoptera > Lycaenidae > Calycopis > Calycopis cecrops. The sequence continues at coordinate 261,881 of LUGF01006482.1, forward strand.
TAGTCCCTTAACGTATTATCTTATTGAAAATTAAGTAAAATAAGGATTTTTTATAATCTTGTACCCTGTAATGTCCTTCAAGCTTAAAAACGTTTTTAAACTTATTAAGCTATTTAACCCCGTCATAATAGGATTGGCGAAGTTCAAAGCCTTTTCGTCTATGTATCGCTATATCTTGCTATACCGCTATATATAGGAGTAAAGGACAAAAGTCTGTAGTTTTGTAATTTGTAGTATATTGTGTGTGTTATATTGTGTTACATTCTGACGTTAGAAAATTGGTCACTTACTTATTAATGTAAAATAAAATAAAGTGCTATAAATAGTGAGACATAAAGAAAGTAATTAACATATCATAAGCTATTTTAGCAGCTGGTGCCTTTTCTAGATTTCCTAACAATATATAGCGTGGCAAACCGTCTGTATTTCACGTGATAACTGGGCAACATAGTCACGTGCCCTTACATAACAAGAAAATGCAAACTAGTAGTCTAAATACTACATAATTATAAATATATGTTTAACGAAATATATGTTAATACATATTCAATACGTTGTAGATGTTATGAGGCAAAAAACTTTCATATCTTGTTACATTGAAAGTGTCGGCACATATTGAATTCGGATTTAATATAAGAGATGTTCGTCGACGTCAACGCCTGACGACTTTCCACCGGCTTTTAAAATATTTTTATATTTACTACAGTCTGAAGAATTCGCCCAGAATAAATATAGCAGGTACATTTATCAAATATTACTATCGAGATTATAATCAGACATTTTTCGTCGAAAGGAACAATTAATGCTTTTACTTGTACATTAATATTTCAATTATTATTAATATTTATAATAAAAAAAGATATGAGATAAAATATATTATACATTCTACTTTAGCGAATTGAACTAACTAAGGAATTTATATCTCGACATTTTAGGTACTTTATTTCAGTAATAGACTGTATTAAAAAAGATTGAATATCCCGCGATATAATCTGTTAAAATAATTTTATAATAACGAAAATCATTCATTGTTTTGGTTAAAGAGATCTTTTTACCGTTTAATAACCTTTCTCAAATTTTTAATATAACATTTATAATGTTCAATGATCATCATTCGTAATATTTAATAATCAAGTTAAACATCATCACCATAGTCATTCGTCTTTTTTAGTTTACTGGACACTGGACAAAGGGCTTTTTAATGAATGCTAAGACGACCGGTTTCCTATCACTCACATTCATACCGGACATGCTACTGCATCGCCTTCCCATCTGTGATTGGTTGTCCAACAATGCGTCCTTCCAAGTTCGACCTCTACTCCAGAACCTTTTATAATTTTGTATATAGTTTTGAGTTAGTTAGAATAATCTTAATTACAACACAGAATAATCATAATTTTAAAGTTGCTCAATGTAACATGGGACCCACGTCAAACGGTGGCAGTCGTCGGTACAGGACAACACGGGTCTTTATTTACAAACAAACATTGTTAATTATATGAAATAATGAGTTGCGAGGAATTCTATGAAAAGATTGAAATTTTGACTGAATATTAATGAATACAATAACACGACTGTTTCTGCTCACGCACTGGGGCTTTTAAATAACTCAAGATATTACCTATTACGGCTATGTTCTACATTTTATTATTGATTTTCATCTTCGACACAGGTTTAGACCAGACTACATTTAATCTTGTCTGTTGAATGCTCTTGATTCTAAGCGATTCAAGGTAAATTTAGCTTAACTTTTAGAGAATATATTTTAAATCCACATAAATGTAAAGTTGTGTAAAATTTTATTTAGTATTATTTGTGTCATGCTATGCAAACACAAGCAAAATAAAATTAAGACTCCCTTGGATTGTTGGATGTCTTTAAGTTACCGCAGGCAGGTGCAATATAAGATAGTTGAAGTTACACATGTTATTATTAATAGCAAAGTCAAATTTCATGGGAAAATATGTGAAAGTTTGAGCCAACTTTATTAAGACTTTTCTTCAAAAATTTCACAAATGGTTTAATTCGACATTACAGAGCGTACAATACAAAGCGGAACTAATGGCGAACGACCTGGTGGCTTACCTAAAAGATTTGCTTTGTTATTCTTATAGAGTCGATTGTTTATTAAATATGATGTAAGACAACTCGAGCCTCTTGTCTAATTATACAACAGTAATATTACAAAATCATAGCTCGACAAAATTTAGATATTGCATTATTTATTCTTGCTTCATATCCTGATCTTGCTATTGATGGAATCAAAAAAAACTCGCTATAAAGCGATGTCTTCATAGCTACTTATTAAATTTTATTGCTAAAAAAAAGCAAATCGAGGGCCCTTTAATAGAATTAGCTGAGTCCGGCACTGGTTGTTGTATCATATCTGCTTTAAGATGTCTAAAATAATACTAATTCCTTTCGTTACAGAGAAAGGAATTCGTATTCTTTTAAGAAATAATGGAGCTATAAAGGAATATTATACTCAGAAACACATTTATTATCAACACATATTTCTTGTAATCGTTACTATTTTCCTCTCACTTTATTATGTACATCACAGATAACGTTTTATTATTTTTTTTATTTCATATCGCTTATTGTTATAATTCAAGGTTCAACCAAAATTCAAAACTGTAAAATCACCGAACTCTATGATCGTATAAAAAGATAAATTCATGATAAATTATAATAATATACCGCAGGGCAATAACGTTACACCTGACGTGACAATTAATATTCCGTGACAAATGCGGCAAACAATAATAACAATAATCAGTGATATGCCCTCAAGGCGGTGGACACATTTGTAACATTTCAACCTAACGCAGATCAATTTTTTTTAAGGTATAGAGGGCTTAAACGAACAGTCGGAGACGTTTTCGTGACTAGACATAGACGTCCAAGTAGAGGGTATTCGGATGCGCTGCCCTCCTCTCTCCTTCCACCTTTTTCGGTGTATTTATAGCAAACAGTGGTTTTGTATTGTACAGCACTCCTAACAAATGCATCTCTCTATTTCCAGTAGTTAGGAGTGCAGTACAAATTTAGCTCCCTGAGTTGTTCAAAATACAGAGAGTATTTTAAGCAGCTAGGGCCTTTGAATATGCTTATTTTAATAATAATGTATTAACGTAATGTGACAGTGGTGATCTCCATTTATTATACTAAGCGTAGGGTGGATTTAGAGCTAGAAACTGCCCTCAATGAAGCCTTTGACGAAAACTTTCAACTTTTGTTATCCAACACCCTGCACCCTGTACTCCCCATTTTACGTCAGTTTGGAAACATCATTCGTAGTGTGCCAGTAGTGTGTAAAGTTTGATACACATTGTTCATGATTTGAAGCGAACATCCGTCATCTCTTTAGTGTAGAGGCATAAATGTCACCGGTCAGTGTAGGTAGCCATTAATGAACGTTTCACAGGCCGACCCAATTAATGTCTGCCTTTTCAACGTTCGGTAATGGCTCACAGCATGTACATTTTCATTTGCAAGTCATATCATGCATGCTATAAGCAAGAGGTTATAATTCACAATTAAAATATGGAATATTTTTAATGTTTGTGGTGACCCATGGAGGTGGAAGGAAAAAGGAGGGCAGCGCATCTGTGTTGCCTCTATGCGAATGTCTATGATCGTCGGTAGTCATTGAAACATAATTTCGACGGCCAGGCTGGCGCAGTGGTACAGGGGTCGGATAAGTGGAGTTTGTTGCGCCAGGGGTCGCGGGTTCGAATCCCGTCTCGGGGTGTTTATCTATGTGTTATATTTTGTATTTCTGTAATAAAAATCTTAAATATATAAAATTTCTTAAATTTATAAAACATATTTAATATTTTCCGTTGTCTACTCGTAATACAAGTCCTTACGGTACTTAGCACGGGGCTAGGCTAACCTGGTGTGTAATGTCCACAGATATTTATTTATATTTATTTATTATTTATGAAATGGCTCCGACTGCTCGTTTGCCCCCTATAACATAAAAAAAACTTTTAGGACTATATAATATACACGAACTAAAATGAAACGTAACAATATCGTTCAATTTACCGTACTGTGTATGTTTGTCATTTACAACTAAGAGATAATATGTGAGAAGGAACGATTCGAAAATTTTCCTAATAGAAAGTTTTGTACATTATTAGTGTGTTATACAAATTCATTTTGAAACAAATACATTATTTCACTTTTTATTGTATATAGTATAATAAAAGTCTTCTTCTTCGTCTTATTTAGTCTTTAGCCTTAAGAACCCTGGGATTCCATGAATAAAATCAAAAGTATATTAGAGTCTTTAAAGTTTTTCATGAAGCGTGGAATGAGGAAATACTTTTGTCAGAAGTTTGAACCAGTTGTCTTCACTTGTGCACTTTAGGAAGTAAGCTCGTTCTACGGATATTTTTAAACTCATTATCAACAATATTTTTAAAATAAACACATGTACAATTACTTATTTATATTATTAACAATATTTACAATACATTTACAGATGTGAAGCTACATACAACATTCTTGTTTCTTTGTTAAATAACAACATAAAGTCGTCCTAGCCGATTTCGGCTCTATTTCCTTCATTCTCCTATTTTGATGGAACGGCAATCCGACGCGACCGGAGATAAATCAGGCGCAAGACTGACGGCTTCACTTGATCTCCGAGGCACAGGGTGTAATACCGCCAACTTCTTGACTCCGGACTGTTATTAGAAATTAAAAATCTCAATAACAATTTTTAGTCCGACCCGGGATTCGAACCCGGGACCTTCCGTTGGTGGTTGAATACGCCACTAGACCACGGGGCAGTCAATAACAACATATTTAATACACAACAAAAAGACAATATATACTATGTATGTTTGTTAAGTATATTTACTAATAAAAACCAATACACCAAATTTTTTCATTGCGTCGAGTCTTAATAAGTTATAGAGTACCTTAAGAAGGCTAAAAATACACAAAAAATATTTCTTTCTCTTAGTTTACTTCTTATTTCTATTTCTATAACACTTAATATACAATTTAATTACTGTCGTAATAATTGTTAAGCTAGGATTATCCTGTTGTCTTTCTCAACTATAAATGCGCAGGGCACATTATTTTGTTTGGGTCCACTAATCCCAAAAGGAATAATGAGCTGTTCGTACTAGTTGAGTTGGATCATTGTTTCGATTGGTTCATGTCTCCAGGGGCAGGTTTAGGGTTGAATAAGTCTAAGCTATAAATCACGATACCCAGATCTAATCTGATTAAAATTTTGTACGTATTTTTTATGAAATATATAGTATGTAAATAGTTGAACGTTGAAATATAAGGCAGTAAGATTCGCCTTTCATATACATTTATAGTACAGTCCTTGTTTTATCAGTTAAATCTCAAAACCTGCTTTATTCAAAATAAACTATAATTTATGTATCGAAAAATACATAGCTCGAAAAATAAGATAACGTGTAAGTGAGTCAAATATATTCGTTTGGACGGAATTCGTTTTCAATCCGGCCGCTCAAACATCGGGGATTTGCGGGCCGTGAGCGATAGTCAGCATTATCGGAGCTGCGGGCCGGGGGCTGGCTCGAAGACAAATTCGCGCTGTCGACCCCGCGCTAACACGTTTATTTTATATTGTAAAAGTAGCTGATCAGACTCGTCGCTTAACGTTTTGGCGAGTTAATTATTATCAGGGTAAAAAAAATCTTTCAAATGCAAAAAGCCACATTTTAATTACTTCGAAATAAATTCCTAGAACACCAGGAAATAAAAAAAAACATCTGGTAATAGCTACACGTAATCAAAAATCGGAGTGTATACAATTTACAACTATCACAATTTTCAAATATATTCGATTTTAATTGAAACTATCTGTATTTCACCTTCGTGAGTTACGATCCCGTGAAAATGAAGGAATAAAAAGTTGAAAAAATTTATATCTGTTCTCTAACCTACCGAATATGCACAATTAATTTCATATAGAAATACGAAATTTGTATCATTAACGTAAGTTTAATTGTCATTAGAAATTAAATCACACTATTTTTCTTAATTAGTATTGAATATATTTTTAATTTGAAACAAAACATCTAAAATATGTCTGTATACTTTTATTATATACGCACAAATCATCAAAATTTCAGTTACATTTAAATAAATAATAATTACTATATTTAATGACTGTGGACGCAACGTTGTCATTACTGAATTTCCAGTAGAAAGGAGCGTTTTTCCCGCAGTCGTTTCAATGTTAAGCCTGGACAAACCGACAAACAGACAGACAAAAAAGTAAAAAAACATAGAAAAGTGTTCTAATACTATTTTAACTTTGCCCACTATTAGTTTTTCGTAAATATATTCAATATACAGACACACGGATTTTACTTGATTTATTATATTATTATGTATTTGCCTAATGATTAAATGTTGACATATCCTATTTTGTATATGTATATTTATATATTATTATTTCAATTATATTTAGGGTTCCGTATCTCAAAGAGAAAAAACGGAACACTTATAGGATCGCTTTGTTGTCCGTCTGTCTGTACGTCTGTCAAGACCTTTTTCTCTAAAACGCGTGAAGGGCTTAAGCTTTTGTCAAATACGGTGGTCAGTTACGTCTTGATGCCTTGAAAAAATCATACTTCTAAGTTAACGCAATAAAAAAGCTATAGCCAATTATGCACAAATTTTGTATGAAAACGTACTTTGTCGAAAACCAAAAAATTATCGGGTAACTTCCCTTTGACCTGGAGTTGTGAAATTTGGCAAGAAGTAAGAACTTATAGCACATATATAAGAATAAAAAAAAATCTGAAAACTAGTAAATTATATGTAGATTATATGTATATGGAATTATCAACTTATATCTGTAATTCGTTGCCTATTAAATGTTATATACGTTTGTCAACTTAAAAGGCAGGCGTAAAGTTATAATAATTGAAAATCAAGCATTACGTTTGGATTTCGGAACCCTAGGTGTGCGAGTCGAACTCGCACTTGGCCGGTTTTTTTTATTATTATTATTATTTAACAACAGACGAATAAAAATGAATAATATCCAAAAGCTATAACATAATATGGCTAAACAAATATGGCTGGAAATCTTCTAGTATAGTGAATCATCTTTGCTGGATCGTATCGTAATCAGTAAAGAAGTCTTAGAGCAAGTCCTTACTTAAACATTTACCAAACTCAAACTAATAATTCGAACGCGTGTGCAAGTTTGTTGCTGATGGGTTTGTGCCT
>LUGF01006482.1:271594-282984 GCA_001625245.1 Calycopis cecrops
CTTTGTTGTCCGTCTGTCTGTACGTCTGTCAAGACCTTTTTCTCTAAAACACGTGAAGGGATTAAGCTTTTGTCAAATACGGTGGTCAGTTGCGTCTTGATGCCTTGAAAAAATCATACTTCTAAGTTAACGCAATAAAAAAGCTATAGCCAATTATGCACAAATTTTGTATGAAAACGTACTTTGTCGAAAACTAAAAAATTATCGGGTACTTCCCTTTGACCTGGAGTTGTGAAATTTGGCAAGAAGTAAGAACTTATAGCACATATATAAGAATAAATCTGAAAACTAGTAAATTATATGTAGATCATTGGAAAAATCATTATCAACTTATATCTGTAATTTGTTGCCTATTAAATGTTATATACGTTTGTCAACTTAAACGGCAGGCGTAAAGTTATAATAATTGAAAATCAAGCATTACGTTTGGATTTCGGAACCCTCGGTGTGCGAGTCGAACTCGCACTTGGCCGGTTTTTTTATTTTTATTATTATTTAACAACAGACAAATAAAAATGAATAATATCCAAAAGCTATAACATAATATGGCAAAACAAATATGGCTGGAACTCTTCTAGTATAGTGAATCATCTTTGATGGATCGTATCGTAATCAGTAAAGAAGTCTTAGAGCAAGTCCTTACTTAAACATTTACCAAACTCAAACTAATAATTCGAACGCGTGTGCAAGTTTGTTGCTGATGGGTTTGTGCCTTGTATCAAACATGTTTATCCTCTTTGTTGAAGTTTCAATTCAGAGGTAATACAAGTCTATACATTGTAATAAAGATTATGAACATTGTTTTCACGTACTATTATACCAGTCATACCGTAAATGTAGGGAGTCTTCTTTCTTGAAGACCTGTGAAAAGAGGTATGCTTATAATATTGACCTGAGTGGGATTCAAAACAACAAACAGAACCACCTCGAGTGCCACCAGCTCTCCCTTTTTATCCGATGCCCGAAACTGTTCTCATCAAGACATCTTGATAGTTGCACTCAGCGGCGGCCTTACCCATTGCGAGACTCCGGGCGGCAAGTCTTTGCGAGGCCCTATGTCTCCCGTGAAAAGTCTGCGACGCGAAAGTAGGTCTGGTTTAGGTAGGTATTGGTCATGTTTAATGAGAAATGCTATAGTTATACAAGTAAATAAATTTTTAGTTTACAAATATTTTACATTTATTAATCATTTACATTGAAAAAATAGAGAGATGATAAATTTAAAAATGGATGTTTTCGGCTTTTAAGACTAAAATCTTTAATTAAATCACATTAATCTAGGGAATTAGCTACGTTATTTTCTATTGATAGAATAGCAAGGGCTAAATGTCGATTTTGAGTCATTAAATTCCTTAAAAACGTTTTGATAATTTTGAGTCTCGAATAACTCCTTTCAGCAGACGCAACAGCTGTAACAGGTGTGGTAGCAGTAATTCTCAGTACTATTTTGAAAGTGGGGTAAATTTCAGTAAATTTATTTTCTATTAATAACTATTATTTATTTTCTATATTTTAATACGTGATAATGTCGTCGTTTCCTGCATATACAGATGAACATATTCAGTTATTCGTACCATTCATGTCCATCAATATCATATCATTCTCTTACTGTCATAGATATTTGGAAGTCGCTGCATTGCTTCAAAGTTCAGTATCACTAATTCTCTTTAATCTTTTTATATTATAACCGCTACACACACTCAGTTTTATCTGTGCGATTTATCTGTTCAGTCGAACTGCGCAGACAAATCCTTAGGTGTGTAGAACAAACAGTTGAGCTGTACAGTTTGTATATGATCTAATGAAAGTATGAATAGATAAATCTGTACAGATAGAAGTGTACAGTTAAAACTGAAATTGTGTAGTTGAAAACTGCACAGTTTTGTCAGTTTCGTCACCTAATTCATTTATAAAAGCTATGTGTGAATACGATATTCAGAAGCCAGTGTTTTCGTTTTAGTCTTTTTTTCTTATAACACACGAATTAGTCTACTGTCGCTAAAGCGACCATGATGGTAGAAAATGAAAGATCGCGCAGTTTTATTCGAACGTGTGTAAGCTGTATGGAACTACATATATCTATACAGTTATGTGTACAGATAAATTACACAGATAAAACTGAACGTGTGTAGCGTCCATTATACATGAAACCAAATGTGCTCTCATGATGTTTGTGGCTCAAACCTAGGATGGATGATGTGGAGGGAATGTTTTCAGCCGAATTAGGACGTCACTTTCGGTCAATAAATGTTTTGTAGAGGTTCCGTGATCATCTCTTTTTATATATTTATATAAAGATCCAGGTAGATTTTCTTTTTCCTGATTTCTTTTGATGGTTTGTTTCCTTTTTGAACTACCTGACTTAAATTTTCTACCGGCATAACTATCACTATATCCTTTCTCACAAACAGTCAAAAACAATTTTTAAGTGTCTACCTTTTATAATCAAAGGTGTCCACACAGTTTTTTTTTACACTTTTTCAACTTATTCAATACTTCAAATACTACCTATAATTTACACTTTTCCAGCTCACTCAATACTTTAAATAGTATAAAGAATTATTATTCAATAAAATGAAAATGTTTGTACGGTGCAGTAACTAAGTACTTTGTAACTCATAGGTATTGCAAGAAAAATATTCCAACACGACAAGAGTTGACGAACGAAATGAAACCTGAGTATTACGATTAGAAAATTACACGATTACACGATTAGAAAAACGATCTTGAAGGGTTTCGATGCGCAATATTCAAGTACTATATAATGTTTTATTCAATTATGTTTGAATTAATTTAAACTAACTTTATTTAAATTTACCGCTGTGTTATAACATGAATAAATAATTTAGGATCAAGGTAAAAAAATAAATGTAACAAATATAGTAAAATCTACATTTTTTTAAATTTGCTTGGATTGTTGCAAGAGGCCCCTGCAAGCAGCGCGAGGCCCCGGGCGATTGCCCCGTTCACCACCCCCTAAAGCCGCCACTGGTTGCACTTCATGTATTTGAACTAAAAAAAAATACTTTCTAAATTCATTCTAAGTGCACACTACACATAATAATATTATTATGATAACACTTTTAGAAAATATCGTCAGTCAAATAACGTACAACATAAATATGAATAAGAACGTAATTTTTAAGAATTTGTTGATTATTAAAATAAACACAATCGGACAGAAATAGCAGATAGTTGAAGTAAGCATTCGTTATTACTATTGATGCATACACAATCCAAGATTACTCTACATTATTTTTTACAACTTACGTTGGATTTATTTTAATCAACGCCGGTAGAGGAATAAATACAAAAGAAGGTTGAAGATGAAAGTGATGAAAAGATAAAGGTTCTCTAACGCTAATGACGATATCATCCAGTTAAAGTTAACTGTAAGTTAGAAGAGAAACACCGCGCTAGACGCTTTTGATGTACATTTACATTACCCTGAGACCTGGGCGTTTTATGATTAACCAAATTTATAAACGCAAGTGGCGTGAAAATTTTTTGCTATACCGGGCAGCATTATAATTATGTTATGTAGGTATGTGTGAAGTATTCTGTAGCATTGACAATCGAATACATTTTTGGGATTTAATCTCAATTCGGTTCTCAAGGGGCAATTTCTGACAATCACAATAATAATGCGTTGTAAGGCCAGGATTTTGGTAAGTACCAAATAGAAGAAAATTCTTACAGGTGTAATTTAAAACTTAGGTACTTCTGAATTATTACAGTAAACTATTTTTATGGATTTTATCGCGATTTATTTAATTATATAACAAGCACGACGTTTCAGAAGCTTTTGAGCTGGTCGCCGGAGGCTTTTCCATTGTCACTGCATGCTTGCATGCAGCCGAATTGGGCCGGCACCTCTCGCTTATACGAGACCGGCGCGGCGTGAAGTGACAGCTGTGCTGTCGCGTTTCGTGCGGTGTGTAAATAGCCGGTGGTCTATAGAAGTCGAAGGAGAAAGGAGGGCAGCGCATCTGTGTAGCTTCTATATGGATGTCTATGGGCGACGGTAGTCATGAAAATGGCTACGACTGCTCGTTTGCCCCCCATACCATAAAAAAAAACTAAGATGACAAATATCCTGTTGTCAATTTTTTAAAGTGATTTGAATTTTTTAATTATCCCGACTAACGCAAAAAGTGCTTGTTTTTATGTATTTTGCTGTCTTGTGGTGTTATGGCTGCAGTTTGTTTACAGATATCACAAACAGTATTTATTTATATTCGCTATGTTCTTTAACGTGATTTTCAATTTGTCTTGTAGTTTGTTAATAGAGTCCACAGTCACAATGACATAATCACATGTACTTTCCTTGCGCTTGTGCGACATGCTTTTCTCAGTAGTTTAATTACAATAATACAATTACAATTTATGGAGTGGTTCGGGGGAAATATTTAGTAATACACGAGTACGAATGAAATGGATCTTAAAAAACTTTTACGTAAGTCGCAATTAACTAGCTTATTATGCAATCTCAGTTTGGCGTAGTATTCACGGGATGGCGTCATATTTAAACCGTAGATTTTGTATATAATAACAGACTGTAATATCTCATTCATTAACATATTAATAATTAATTATATTTTGATAATCCGCCTCAAGAACATTTCAGGCGAGAAACTTTGTTGGAGTCTTAATAACAAGTAGCATGTGAGTAGTTTAAGTATATGGTACAGTGATAGCAAGCTCTTTGTAAATTCTTATTGAGCTAAACTTTTACCACGTAAAACGTTATATCTTGTTATCACATTCACAAAAAAAAAAGTATTTTCAACGCTTTATTTTTTAGTACATCTACGAATTTATATCTCTATTATATCTAATTATATTATCTACAATTAGACACAAATAGCAACTGAAAAAATAAAGACAAAATAATCATATCAAATTTATAATTGGCGATGTGGATTTATTAATATCGTCCTTATATTGAATCTACTATTTTGATTGAAATATGAAAGCTTTGATATCTTATCCCTTGTGTAACCTAACTTCTGCTATGTCTATTACTGAACTCAGCACCTCAAGCGCATCTCAAATGCCTTGCATGCGAAGATATACAGATATATAACCTTTATACGGGTGTTTATGGTTGTCGGTAGTCCGCAAAAGGCTCCGACTACTCATTTACCTCCTTATGTTACAAAAATCATCCCAAGGTCAATGCACTCGTAAAGGAACAGCGTCAAATTAAAACTTGTAGAGATATTAATTGTTTAATTGAGCGTTCATTTGGAAAGTTACTGTCGCTGAGTTTCGTTTATTCCATACCGCGCCAGGCGCCTCTGATCTGTACCAACTTCAACTTTCCTAAGATTTTGAAGAAAATGTTATTTAAGGATTTTATATAATCAAAACTTTTTTCTTATTCCATTATTTGATTCTAAATTTGATAGAAGAGGTAGTGGCACATTGCATGCTTCTATGCAGCCGAATTGAGCTTGCACGACCGGGGAGTTGCCTTTCGCTTACATGAGAATGGCGTAAAGTGACAACTGAGTTGACATGTTTCGTACGGTGTGTAATTCTTTCGAAAGTGACCATAAAACACAACAACCTGAAAACTTCGATTCGATGCATAACGAGTGGCTTCAATATAAAAGTATTTTATATCAAATAAGTGGAAAACCATACTGCACCGAGAAATTCGTATTGAAATTTCATTATATTACCAAGTGAATGACGGCTGGATGCTTAATAATATATTAAAATAATAGAGTTGATTTTTAAACAAATTAAGGCGGGCTTCCCTCATGCGGAAAATGAACATTGGTACTTCATGATACCGCCGCCAAGTTCTCACTTGGCGGCGGTATCATGAAATACCAATGTTGAGCTACTTAATCGGGTTTCGTACGGTTTGTAAGTTTCCGGTGGCCCTTTGGAGGAGGGAGGAGTAAAACAAGCAGGAGCCTGCTGATAATTAATAATACCGGCGCGGTCGCTACTAGCTGTCAGCACAACCCGAGTACAACTACCTCTGTACTGCTCTATGAAAAAAATAATTATACTGTAACAGTGTATAAGCCTGATTCGGCGCACCTTCGCCATGAGGTGTCCTCGATCGTCCATCATCTGGAGAATAGACAAGATCGTGATCGTTCACTTTACTCTGATTTCTAAAAGATCAAGTAGTGACAAGTGAGTTGACATGTTTCGTACGGTGTGTAATAGCCGATGGCCCATGGAGGCGGGAGGGGAAAGGAGGAAAGCGGGCCTATACTAAAAAAAATATTGAAAAGTTCTTCAATTCTTTCCAGTCTAGAATCTCAACCGATGCTATTTATAGCGACCAATGAAGGAGAAAAATTGCAATAATGCCGTTGTAATAAAAAGGAGATGCGGTGTGTCGTTGACATCCTCCCTGTCCTCTGCGGCCGTTTAATGGTTGGCTCCTGGGTTGCGGTCACGGTCAGCCAATACCGAAGGTCCTCGACGCGTCCCTCTGAATAAGCACATGGCGGCGTGGACCACCACCGGCGTGGCGTGCTCCGTTGGAGCATTGGGACCAGGGGTCAGGATGGGAACCTGGCCAAATTGCACGGTTTCAACGTTGGAGTAGGGACTGTTCAAAGGCAGCCAAACAGTCCCCAAGGAGGAGAAGTCTGACCTTTTCACCGAGGCCAGCCTGTCGCTGGAGGGGCCCTATTGCTTGTAGATCCGAGGCTCTCCAATTATAGCAGCTGAAGGCGCCCGCAGGGGCTTAGTCGGTAGGGGCAATAGCTGAGCCCGACGCTGTACCCAGTTGAGCCACCCGGGCTCCTGGCTAGTGTACGTAAAGGTATTGCATTACCAAAAAAAAAAATCCGTAAGCACCACGGACGACATAATTATTATTTTTATACTTTTTGGTATTATAAGTACTAATCATTTCGCGAAGATTTAAATTTGATCAAAGTGAAACTCTTTTGTAATTAAAAACTAAATATCATAATATAACACGTTTTGCCATTGTATGTAACTAAGGTAAACAAAGCGTCTTGGGATGAGGGGTTAGGATGGGAACCTGACCCCATTGCGCGGTTCCAACGTGGAGTAGGGACTGTTCAAAGGCAGCCGGACAGTCCCCAAAGAGGAGGAGTCTGGCCGGTTCACCGAGGCCAGCCTGTTGCTGGAGACGCCCTGTTGCTTTTAGATCCGGGGCCCTACAATTATAGCGGCAGACGGCACCCGCAGGGGCTTAGTTGCTAGGGGGAACCCAGTTGTCGAGCCCGACACTATACCTGGGAACCACTTAGGTTGATGAGTAGCCTGCGTAAAGGCGTTCCCCTGCGTCACAAAAAAAAAATAAACAAAGCGTAGAATTTTCAATTACACTGCAAAAGACATAAAAAAACTTTATCCATAATTATTTATGTCAATGTGTCAAATGTACGATAGTGCATTTATACATTGACTACCAGTTGCCCGCGGCTTCGTTCGCGTAGCGTAGTTCTATTATAATCAAAGTGACAAAGGCAATATAAAAGCTGGCCATGGTAAAAAACAATCTTAGATCCACTCCAGCTGCTTTTAACGTTTATCCCTGTGATATATATTTTGTCATTGCAAAGGAAGTAGCTACAGAGGATTGCGTTCTCTTAAACGCAAATGGGAAATTGTTGGGAATGAGAACACATAAACTATAAGTGGGCCAAATTTCATACTCCTCTGTCCGCGCAATTTTCGTAAAAATGTACCAAAAGATGTTCCCACACGTATAAATATATAGATATGCCGGGGCGTCTTATTGGTAGTCACTTGGCGTCAGATGAGCTGAACTTGTTTGTTAACGCTAACTTAATAAAAGACTTAGTTGTATAAAGAAAGATAATACAAACTAAAAAACTTTATAATATAACACCATCGAAAAGAATCAGTAAAAAATATGAGCTCTAAAATATATATAAGAAAATAAAAAAACTCTGCACAAAATTGTGTACTAAAATTACAATACAGTCTACAGAATGTTTTCACGGCTATAAAATCTGTGAAAATAGAGCCATTGGTTCTCCTACAACACGGCTGAGATACGATCCGATAGCAGCAAAGTTATGCTTCAAAATGTATAAAAATGTTCTGGACATTGTCGTTTAAAGTCTTCAGTCAAAGACCCTGGGAGTTGAAAGTAATCGATAGGTTACATTGTTGTTATCATGTTGTAACTTTTATTGAACTTCTTGTATCCATTTTATATTGCACAGATAAAAAATTTGATAAAATATAGCTTTTTATTTTATTATTATCATAAAATATTCTTTTTATTCACACTTACTGATATTGTAGTAACTTATTAGATTATTATTACTTAAGATATTTTCAGCAGAAAAAAATATTTTTTTAAATTAAAACCATGTTAGATCTGTTCTAAAAGCGAAATCCTAAACAGTTTTATTATTAGTCTAAATGATGCTTTCGACGTTTTTCCGTAGATGGAAGAACTTATAATACTCATGATATCATAAATATGTGCATTATTACATAAATTCCTCAGTTGATTTGTCTTTCTACAAAATATAAAGATATATTCCAGCTATATTAGCAAAAATAAGGTCTGTATGACTATTTATTTTATACACGGTTCTGTGTGTCATCTACTCTGTGGATGTACACACAAACGTATTTTGTTAAGGAAGCATTAGCTACAAGGACATGACGAGGGCACCCTTATATCGTATTGCTAATCCACTTATTTGGATGTCCCAAGGCTTGTATTAAATTCGTGATCCAGCATTTAAGCTTACGGATAGGAATATTAAAAGGTGGCTGATTAAATACTAAGCTGGAGTTTATTTATTTTACTAGTGCATTTGTATAATGCCATAAATATATTATGTTCTATACTTACTAGGAGATCTCAACCTTGGTTTCAGTTATTGTAAACATTTTTTGGAAATAAACATTATTATTATTATTATAATAAGTTCAGATGAAGAAGAGAAAAAATATAATTGTATTAGACTAAAGGGTTTATGCATTTCTTATAATGCAAAAGGCGCGGGCTCAAGGAAATTAATTTGCCAATCACTTTAAAGTGCTCACGTCGAATAAACAAGTGATGATCTTAAATATTGTTTCATCTTAGTTTTGTCAGAGGCGCGTCTGAAAGTGAAAAGGAACAATGCAACACTAACCTTAAAAATTCGAATTAAAATACTTGAAATTGTGTTGGGATAATAGACTTGGAAGAAACAAATATTTAACCAGAGGTAAGTTCTCGAATTGGCAAGTTGTATTATATATAGAACACAAATTGTAAACAACAAATCAAAAACAAACAAATTACTAGTTTATAAGTGAATTCTCAAATATCCCCAGGAACTCAAGAGGCAATGTTTAAAGTTAACTGAAAATGTAAAACATTATCATTAATTATATTGCCATATATTAATAGCATCGTCACATTTTTGAATACAGAAATGTGTGCGAACTGAGTAAGAGGTAGTGGCACACTGCATGCTTGCATGCAATCGAATTGGGCCGGTACGACCGGGGAGGTACCCCTCGCTTACACGAAATCGGCGTAAAGTGATAACTGTGCTGTCGCGTTTCGTGCGGTGTGTAAGTATCCGGTGGCCCATGGAGGTAGGAGGAGAAAGGAGGGCAGCGCATCTGTATAACCTCTATGCAGATTTTTGTGGGCGTTGGTAGTCATGAAAATGGCTCCGACTGCTCGTTTGTCCTCCTTTACCATAAAAAAAGAAGATGCAAGTGCCCTCTGTGTTTTATTGCTTCGGATGGTATTTTGACATGATTTAAAGAGCAATAAGACATGAAACCTACAAATAGTTCCCCTGACTACGTAAATAAATGGCTTGAAAAGTTTTAAAAGCAGTTTGATTCAACCCGAAAATTCAAACTGTCATAATTATAATGTATTCATAGAATTATGTAACGATACAAACAACTCATAATAAAATATCATTTTTGAGAAAAAAAAACATTTATTTTTTTTGCGATAGGTTTTATTCATACATTTTTTCATAATAAAATTTGTAATTATGATACAACTGAAAACGCTCATTCAACTACGTGTTAGCGCTACACAACGTAGCACGGCTACGTGTTTATTATGTAGCAGCGCTACGCCCCCGTAGCACTCTACGAGTTTATTAGTATTGCACATTTTCACAATGCTTAGTGTCTCATAGCAGTGCTATCGCCGTCCCTCTTCAAACAATTATGTTCTCGTCTCTTTAACCGCTGTTTATAGTTATGAGACTGTTAAAGAAGTTGAAGACTGTTAAAGTAGAATGAGACCTCGTAAATTCCAGACGTTATTTAAACGACAATTAAAGGAGTTGCTGGTAGAAGTGAAATATTAAAATTATCAAGCAACAATTATAATTTGTTTTTCACACGTGTGCTACGATACGCAGTGCTACAATTGGTACTACGAGTTGTGCAACATCATTTTCATGTACTACGTAGCGTGTTGCTCACGTGTTACTTTTTCAATTCCTAACACTAGGTACTAAAGAAGTATCTCAGCGATGTAGTACGATGGCTGAATATGGAAATTAGCTTAGAAAATAACAAGGATTTGCTCGATTTTGGATTCCTTCGATTGGAGGGACATGCGGTCTGCAAAGTGACAATAAAACACAACAACCTTCGATTCGATGCATAACGAGTGGTTTCATTATAAATGTATTTCATATCAAATAAGTAGAAAACCATATTGCACCGATAAATTCGTATTGAAATTTTATTATATTACCAAGTGAATGACGACTGGGTGTTTAATAATATATTAAAAAACAGCGTTGTTTTTTAATGAAATTAAGGCGGGCTTGCCTCATGCCACGAAAAACGAGCATTGGGATTTCATGATAAAAGCGACAGCTACTTTATCGCGTTTCGTACGGTTTCTAAGTTTCCGGTGACCCTTTGGAGGAGGAGAAGGGGAGGTGTACAATAAGCAGGGGCCTGCTGATAATTGATAATACCGACGCGGTCGCTACTAGGTGTCAGCACAACCCGAGTACAACTACCTCTGTACAGCTCTATGAAAAAAATAATTATACTGTAACAGTGTATAAGCCTGATTCGGCGCACCTTCGCCATGAGGTGTCCTCGATCATCCAGCATCTGGAGAATAGACAAGATCGTGATTGTTCACTTTACTCTGATTTCTAAAAGATCAAGTAGTCGGAACTATTTGGTTATCAACCAATCACAGTAAATTGCAGCATCAATATTATTAAGGTCAGCGACAAGTTCTACCGATACATTTTTCTCTTCACGCAAGACTGTTCGGTGGGTAAAAAAGAATAAAATCAGCTGTTTTGAAACGTTTGAGACCATAGAATAAACGCGAAGTCCTTCTGGATTATTTTGGTATACGTTTATACAAGGTGGATACAACCGAGAGGCATTAAATTAAACTACATATT
>LUGF01006482.1:293284-314819 GCA_001625245.1 Calycopis cecrops
TCAGTGACACCCAAAGGTCAGACGGAAAGCAATGACATTCAAACGAATTATCTATTATATTTCGACATTTATCTATTATACAAAAAAAAACAAAGCAGCAATGATATACAATCTATCAAAGTGCTATTGCAAATTTTGCGATTGGTCCATTATAGAGTCCTAGGAATGCTGCACAGAATTACTGTCTAGTATGTAAAGTACATATCAAGCTTAATTTTAACTCAATGTAGGTAGTTACGAGTTACGACCTAATAAAATTATATTCTCGAGGAATTTTAACATAATATAAATTCTGTTTGAATATCTTTAGATACTTTCAACAAATATTAACTGGATTTGCAAAATAAACTTGGGATATTTCCAAATCGCAGTCGAAGTATTCCAATATCAGAATATGATTGATATACCCTAATAAAAATTTCCAAAGAGTCCTCCAAAACTTCGGTCATTCCGTAGAAAATTCCTTTCGTTAATTTTATACTCGACTCCAAAGCCAAGAATCAGGTTGGTATCGATTCAATCGTCTGACGCGAGTTGATTAAAGCGCAAACCTTGACATCATTTTCGCGAAAATGTTTTACAAAGTTTACTTTGCTGTTCTTAGAAATATGTTTCTTTTGAATTTTCTTTCATCAACTACAATTTCGTTGTAATGATTTTCTGAAGGCTTAAAAAATATTATAATTAGCTTGTGTTTTATGTGTCAAGGATAAATAAATACATAAAAATAGCCTTTATTTTCTCTGATCCTCCTATTTAACATAAAAGATTTTAAGACTAAGCTGTAAACAGTATTAAGTACTTATAAACTAATCTAAATATAGATTTCTTAATAATTCTTAATTATATGTCGGAGTTATAGAATTTTCCGCTACCGGGTCAGGTTGTCTTGCGACATAGGCCTCCTCAAGTTTTCTTCACCCATGCCGATCTAGTGCTTTCCTCCTCCATCCTTTCGGCAGATCGTCTGCCCACCTTTTAACCTGTCTTCCTTTGCGTCTCTTTCCATCCCTTGGGTACCATTCTGTTATTCTTTTTGTCCACTTTTCTGTTTGTGTTCTTATCATATGACCTGTCCATTGCCACTTCAATGTTCGTGTTTTTACTCTAACATCTGCTATTTTGGTAATGCTTCGAATTTTTGTTGCCTTCCACTTATCTACTAGCCTTAGGCCCATCATGCTCCTTTCCATTCCTCTTTGGCATACTACTAACTTGTGTTCGATTTTTTGAGATAGAGGCCAAGTTTGGCAACCATAGGTGAGGCATGGTAGAATGCATGTATTATAAACTTTTCTCTTATCTGCAATCGGTATATGTTTGTTTTTCATTATTTCCTTGAGCGACCAGTATCTTTGCCAGGTATTATTTATCCGTCTATCTGTTTCTTTATTTGAGAGATCTTTAACTGATATGACCTGGCCAAGGTATATATATTCGTTTATATATTCAAACTCTTTCTCGCCTACTTGTATTTTGACTTCGATCTTGTTTGTCATTATTTTAGTTTTGCTAGTGTTAATCGACAATCCAGCTTTTTTACTTTCCGATACTAATTGTTGTAACATCATTTGTAGCATATTCGAATTTTCTGCAAATAAGATGAGATCATCAGCGAATCTTAAGTGGTGTAGTTTTTCGCCGTTTATATTTATGCCGAGATCATCCCAATCAACTTGTCTGAAGATATTTTCCAGTACCGCATTGAATATTTTTGGTGAAAGTTCTCCAATGCTTTCTAGTTTTATCTTCGCTGTGCTATTACTATATATTTGCTTAATTATCCTGATATATTTACTTTCAACTCCTTGGTTTTGTAATGCATCCCATATCTAACTGTGTTTCAACGAATCGAACGCTTTATTATAGTCAACGAAGCATAAGTAATACGGACGGTCATATTCATTACATTTCGCAATAATTTGTTTGACAACATGTATATTATGATCGATTGTTGAGAAATCAGACCGGAATCCCGCTTGTTCCTTAGGTTGGTTGCTATCTAGATTTTTTGTCAGGCGTTGCAATATTATTTTTGTGAACACTTTGTATAAGTTGGCCATTAAGCTGATGGGTCTATAATTGTTAACATTACACCTATCTCCCTTTTTATGTAATAAAATTATAGTTGATGACGTCCATTGAGTAGGTTTTTTTTTTGTTCTGTGTCTAAAATTTCATTGCAGATATACTGTGTAAGCGGTTGTATCGTTTGCTCCAAAGTATTTTTTAGCAGCTCATTAGTTATTTTGTCCTCTCCACGTGTTTTTCCCGTTTTTTGTGTTTGAATTGCCTTTCTTACTTCACTTTGCATAATATATGGGATTAACTCTTGATATTCGTCATTTTTATATCCTATATTGTCTTTATCGTCGTTAGTGATATCTGTGTATAATTCTTTGTAGAAATCTGTTGCCGTTCTTAAAATAAGTTGACGCTTGGTTGTAATTTGTACTTTTTATCCTTGTCCTTCTTTATAGTTTTTGGTATCCATGTTGAGTGTTCTTTAAGTTGTTTCAAGGATAGCCTCTTGCAAATAAACTACAACTAATCTTACCTAACGTATGCCGTTGGTATAATTGAACTCTGACAAACCTTTTTACAAAAAAAGAACTATATTTTTTTGTTAAGTTAAAGAGTGATAGTTCCGCATTGGTGCTGTCTGGAATATAACGTTACATTCCTAAAAGAAATCTATGCTAAAAGAAAGAGTTACATTACAGATTAGTTGACCCGACAGCCGTTGTCTTGTCATAATTGGAAAAATATGTTGTCATGGTAACGTGTGTTGTGTGGCAGAATTGTTAATCCGCTATCCCTACAATAGTGTTAGCACTACCTACTAGTTAAATCAGCACCGACTATAGCGATATATATATTGGTAAATTATAGCCTAAATGTTAGGCAAAGCGTAAGCGAAAACCCCTCGCTTTTCGCATGACACAGGTGCTTACTGGGCATGGTTGCTTCGGTAAGTACTGTATCGCATACGACAGAAGGAAGAGCCGCGCTGCCATGAGTGTGGTTGGGAGGAGGACACGGCCCAGCATACCCTAGAGGTTTGCCCGAAATGGGTCGTACAGCGTCAGGACCTTATGTCAACGCTAGGTGGGCCGGACCTCTCACTCTCGAGCGTCATCAGTTTGATCCTCGAAAATGATAGGTCCTGGGAGGTGATGGCCTGTTTCTGCGAGGCTGTCATGCTCGAGAAGAAGACCGCGGAGCGGGATAGAAAGTAGAGGGTACCAATATTTTAAGAATGAGGGAGAAAACGAGAAACTGGAGGTTTTCAATGACTATCGACATTCATACACATAATCATACATATTAAGTAGATTTGTTGTCTTCCTTCCCTTCACCCCTCCCACGGGTACCCAGAAAGTTACAAAACGCGAGAATATAGCTACCACGTTAGAAAGATATCATTTGGGCGATCTGTATCTTCCTAGAATTGCAACTATTATATCTAGATGTATCTTATAATGCTCACTCATGTTCCTCATTTACATTAGTATGATCAAAGCCAAAGGGTACCCACTTCGGGAACTTTACCAACTCATTACTCCGAGCCTCAAGTTTTCTGGCTTCAACAAAGGGCTATCAGCTAAATTGAGTGTTATGCGATTTTATTGGTTTTTACTTCACAGAATATATTCTTGTCTTAGGTCTTACGTTAGTGTCAAGCTAAAGGGGAAGCCAGAAAATGTAACTTACATTTTCTTTTCAAAAATCTTTTACTCAAAAAGGATGCTACCTAAAACGATCTCTTAATCGCTGTATTGTGTGATACCGGCCTTATTCGTAATCCACGTGAAAGAATCCACGGTCGTAATTAAGTACTAATATTTAAGTCGTGCAAAATTTATGTTCGCAAATTCCTTAACGTACCTTAAGGATCCAATTTTAATTTAAATTATGTTCGCGAGAGTCTCGGCTCCCTTAAATAATTCAAATTCACTTTAACATTATCAAAAACTCTCCATTTAGTTCGACGTAAGTAATCTGATATTTCCTTGTCGCCTACGCGTAGTCTTTTATGAGTTTGATTTAAAAGCAATATAAAAGTTGAAATAGGTAATTACAGTCAGACAGGCGTTTCCTTGAGTGGAGAGACAAACAAGCATTATAGCTGTTTGGTACCGACGCTCATACTTCTACATACGCAGATGCTTTACCTTCCGTCACTTAAGTAGGCTTCAGGAAACTCACTCAAGGTGCCTCTATTTATAGGTCATCAATTATGATAATCCAGAATGGCGTCACTTCTTACTAAGCAGCAAAGTAAGTGCCCTTTTATTAGTTTAGATCTTAAAGAAATAGCAATTGATTGAAATAAGCTAGCCTCTAATTATAGCGCCGAAAACACCCGCAGGTGTTTAGTAGATATTGCACTCCTAAGTTTCGAGTCCGACATGTGTCGCTCAACCCGGGCTCTTAGATTTGATACGTAAATGCGTAAACAAAAAATAAATTTTGCTTAAAAATACATTATGTATTTTAACATCTATATAAAAATTACACACTAAATTTTCTCGGCAGTCTCAGAGGAAATACTACCACAATATTGACGTGATATTATGACTATGTTGTCGCTTGTGTCGAGTTCTGTGAATTTGTACGATGAGTTAAGAAAGGCAGAGTAGCTACGTCAGCAAAATCAAAGGATATGCAGATGCTATATCCATTAACTTTGCACATTGGCATCGATAGATGTTTGTCACAGGTGTTCTGCCTGCTCATTAACCGCTATGTAATAAAAAGGAAATATGCTTTACGATCGAGATATTCTTCTAAATATCTAAATCTTGATCGTAGAGCATATTTCCTTTTTATTACATAGTGGAAAGATTTTATATGTACACTCTCCATCTATCATTTTTATCAAAAGACTTATTGCCGAATACAAATCATGTTATCAATAGTGTCAATAAGCTTTTCGATTAGTAACACTTAATTCTTCTTCTTCTTCTTCAACTTATTGCAACCCAATTCGGAGTGTAGGTCTCTTCTAATGCACTCCATTCCTTTGTCTTGAGCTTTTCTCATCCATCTCCATTCAGAACTAATGTCACTCTTAATTACTATATAAGTATTTCTAATTAATTACTCTTGTAGGTATCACTTTCGTTCTCTCTTTCTCTCTTTACAAGTTTAACTGTTTAGTTAACTAGGTAACCTAAGGTAACAAAGTACCTTTATAAATCATAAATATAAGGTAACAAAGTACCTTATAAATGTCTATCGAGGCTAAGTACCTTTTTATACGCATGTGCATACAATCATGATACGGTTGCCGTGCCGTGTAAAGTCGAAATGTTCAAGCTACACCTCAGTGTAACTAACGCTTGATAGACTGTTCTTGTAGCAGTAACCGACATGACTGTAGTGTTTAATGAAAAGACTAAAATATTGTTAAAGTATACAGACAGCCTACCCCCGAAAAAATAATGAAATAATATAGACGCGCACCTCAAGACAAAATCTTAAATTGTCGTTACATCTGAAGTTCTCCTGTACAGGCCGTTGTAGCTTATAAAAGATACTGATTGTCATTTCCACTTAATTGTTATAACTGGGACACAATTGAATTAATAAATATTAGCTAGCACACTAAGGTACAAAGATTTCGTCATGAAAACTGAATATCCGTATATATTTTGATGACAAGCAACGTAAATTATAGGTGCTTCTGATGTCGGCTATCGTTATTCAGGATCTTCGTTTATCCCTTATCTAATAAAAAAGGCTGTTATCTTGTCGAATTTAATAACAATCAGTGTAGCGTGGTACAGAGAGCTCTATATTATTATTTTCGGTTCAGTGAACATCTCTGAAATAGCAAATACTAATGTATATCATTATTATATTGGACTGTCAGTTGTGTCAGTTGTTTCATAGAAAAAAAAATGAAAATGCTATTATTATAACTAATTCCAGATGGCCGAAGAATTTCCTTCATTTTTTTAGCTATCTGGGCTCCCACAAACCATCCTTTTTTATTTGGGTTTTATTTCTGTAAGAGGTATTTCTTCGGCCGTGTTCGACACATTTCAACTCATCTTATATCGATATGATCATATGCAATATTCAATGATGTCGAATAATTAATGCGACTGTAAATCTATGTAGATGTAATTTGAAAGTTCGAAATTTAACAAAGATTATCAAAGTCTGATATCTATACAAATATTATAAAGAGGAAACCTTTGTATTTTTGTATTTTTGTATGTTTGTAATGAATAGGCTCAAAAACAACTGGACCGATTTCAAATTTTTTTTTACCATAACTTAGAGGAATTCTTCCGAATCCGTATAGGCTATATTTTATCCCGGAAAATAGATAGGATTTTTCGTGGTAGTGAAAATTGTGGAGTAAGTCGAAGAAAAAACTGCCATACGTTAACGATTCTCGCGAACGCTGCCTAAATGGTTAGAGATATATAGTTGACTTCTATAGAAAAGTTAAAGAGCTCAATAATGCCTACAAAAAGTCCGCGATAGTATAAACCAAACATTTATATTTTAGCCATTATAACCACTTTTCCATAGAATAAAAGTAATTAAAATTATTAGCCTATGTTTATTGCTCATATTATCGTCAAATACTAATCCTTATCCAAATAAACTATTTATTGAACAAGATTGTTTCAATAGCTATAAATTACTTTCTATTTTATTCCAATCAGACAATCCATTCAAAAGATATTACGAATTTAAAATTGTAATTGGTATTAAAATGAATGATGACCGCCGGCCTATATGAAATGAAATTTACAAAATGATTATTGAAAAAGTACCCGGTGATTTTAAATGTTTTAAATCCATCGACACCATGTGTAACACCGAAGATACAGTACACTATCCACAAGAATTTTTAAACTCACTCAATCCACCCGGCTTGCCACCCCACGAACTGAAATTAAAAATAGGTACGCCCATTATGCTATTAAGAAATTTAAGCCTTCCTAATATGTGCAATGGGACAAGACTTTTGATAAAAGATTTGCGAGCCAATGTGATTGTAGCGACCATCATCACCGGCTGGATAGCTCACTCACATTCCGCGGATCCCGATGATACCAACATATTTGCCTATTTCCTTTAAAAGATTACAGTTTCCCATCAAGGTATCGTTTGCCCTTACAATAAATAAATCCCAGGGTCAAACTTTTTCAACGGTAGACATCGCTCTCAAAAAAGAGTGGTTTTCTCATGGCCAATTATATGTCGCACTTTCCCGAGTAGGATATGTTTTAATGCCATTTACAAATACTACTGCGAACATAGTGTATAGTGAAGCATTAAGGTAAGTAAAGTCCTTAAAATTAAAAATTAAAAACAAAAGTAAGAGAGTTAAGCAGGTACAAAACAAAGAAACACCAATAAAAAACCTTTTTTCTTTTTTTTTTTGTTTTCGCAATGCCTTTACGCACGCTACCCAGGAGCCGGGTGGCTCAACCGGGCACAGTGTTGGGTTCGACAACTGGGTTGCCCCTACCGACTAAACCTCTGCGGGTGCCTTCAGACGCTATAATTGGAGGGCCCCGGATCTGAAAGCAACAGGGCGCCTCCAGCGACAGGCTGGCCTCGGTGAAAAGGCCAGGCCCTCCTCCTTAGGGACTGTCCGGCTGCCTTTGAACAGTCCTTAACTCCACGTTAGAACCGTGCAATGGGGTCAGGTTCCCATCCTAACCCCTGGTCCCAATGCTCCAACGGAGCACACCACTCCGGTCATCCGAATCCACGCCGCCATCTACTAATTTAGAGGGACGGCTGGAGGACCTCCGGCATTGGCTGGTCCCATCCGCTGGGCGGCGGACCAACCATTAAAAGGCCGCAGAGGACAGGGAGGACGGAAACGACACACCGCATCTCCTCTTCCTCTGCGGCCCCACCGCCAACACATCGGACGGCGCGCCCCCGTTCGGTCGCGGGAGATAGGGTGCCCGGCAACGACACACCGAGACACCTCTCCTCCCGCGACCCGTCCTCCATGGACGCATCCAGAGCGGGCCCTAGCGAAGCCCACCCGACGCGTTCCCACTCGGGATCCCTCTTGGTTCACCGTGGTTGTCCAAGCCATGGCTACTAAGCCCCCTCACCACGATGAGGTAGAGATCCGTCGAGGGGGACCAATAAAAAAAAAAAATAGAAAAAACCTATAAAAACATACATACAAAACAATTTTTTTTTCAGAGAGCTTAAAACATAATTAATGTCCACACGTGCGAAGCCGTGACGGGTCGCTAGTTATTGATAAAACTAGACCGTTGATATATTTTATTTAGGTTAGCTGAAAAAAGCTAAACCAATGTATGAAGCCACACACGGTTATGTGGCGCGCGACGCGAGCCGCCATGATTCAATGCCCATTGCCTTTTTTATACATTCAGTCTGAGTGTCAGGTGGTAAGTGAAGCTCTGTGGCTAGCGCGTAAACATACAGAGCAATAATGTGAACGTTCCTTCGACATACATTTTAATAAGGGAATTTGCGTGGGAATAATTAACTAAAATTGTTGAGGTACAAAATTGTATGTAAAATAAAATGTTAGAGATGTGCTCGACTGCTCGTGGCTGCAACACAATGAATAGTTGAAAATGTTTAGTGACAAAAAACACTCATAAACCAGTTTATAGTATATTTTGAACACAATCAAGATTTTTTTTTAAATATTCGAAAAGGACGGCATGAATAAATTAGGAGTGGGTTTACACAGTATTCCTTTGTAAACAAAGTACCTACCTATATAAAATTAGGTGTACATTATAAGAAAATTACTTTTATATTAACGTTTCACGAAAACTGAATTTATGAGCTTAAATAATGTCTGAGGACTTATCACATTACGTTAGCTTAGTAATCAGGAAGTAACATAGGCTGATTGAACAATCTTTATTTTTGACGCCCAGCGAAGTGGGCGTGGGCCCTATATGCTAGTCATAGCGTACCACTGGACCGATACGACAGACAGTGTTACTATTATTTCTCCATCTCTATAAATATTGCCACTTTATCCAATATATTTTTTAACAATATCTAAATAATTCATCATCACTTATCATGGTCAGTAGCCAGAAGACGTCTAATGTAGGACAAACTAATTTGCTAACAAATATATTAATTGATAGTTTAAACATATAAGATTATATATACAAATATAATTATATACAAAATAAAGTAAGTCTTATTGTATCAAGCATAATTACTATCTCGTAGCATATAAGACAAGGTCTGTAGATCACAAAAACCTGCGTGTAATTTGAAATATATCCCCGTGTATCTCTTGCGTGATGGGGATACATATCTAATCTCTCTCTATCGCGCGTGAAAAACCCGACGTGATTTATGTACTTACGAGGCTATCTAGAGATAAATTATTGTCTTCACATCGGTGCATACATGCGAAAAAGTGAGAAATGGACCACCATTCGTACGGATCCTCCACTCTGCTACAAGATAAAGCGGGAGCCGATGTTAAATGTGTTAGTGAAAAATTCTGGCCATTCACTATCGGTTTAGAAATGGGATCAATGGGGATAGGGTTGCTGTTATATTTTTTATCCAATTATGTTAGGATGAATGATAGTGTTTGTAGATCGTGTGTTAGAATTTATGTTTGTATCTTATGAATGTATATAGATATCTCTGTTCATTATTATAGCCTGAACAGTGCCATTATCGTATTGTAATCGATTTGCATCGACATGACCGCAGCAGTACATATCTCTTTCTCATTAAGAGAAGGACAGATCTCTGATTGTGTGAATCTTTATGAGCATTGTCTTGTTAGTGTGTTTGCTTCATTGCCTGTTTATCATCAGCACTCAGATGAAATCTCCGCTCTCCTGGTCGCGGTTAAAAGCTGCTTGGCATTGCTCTCTGCTATCTTAACTAGGTCAACAATCTACAGTAGTGGTGGCCTATTTACCTAATATAACAAAATACAATTATACGATGTGTGATTTAATCTGTCAAACTGTGTTTTTGATTACCTAAATGAAAAATATTTCTAAGAACGTACGAAATATATCACCAAATTCTCTAGTTTTTATTAATTAAATAATAACTAAAGCTTCAATAATTATTTATTTAAATATATAGTTATCTACTGTTTTGATTAAAAATATTCACATCCTTCTCGTCCTGCAAAATTCGCATAACTTTATGTCAAAACGACACATTTTTCGACGATAGTTCATTTTCGGCCCTCAGAGCTGCTAAGTTTATCGTTTCCGACGTCATACCCTCCTCGAAACTGAACCCAAAACACCCACGGACCAGATACCATCCTATAACGTATATTATTCATGTGTAGACTACAGAAATTATGTTACTAATAGGATAGGACAATGACTTCCATTTAATTTTAAGAAATCATGGAATCATTGGGAAACTAACGTAAAACTGTGTTGTTGAATCATTGGAAATTATTTTGTACAGTGTTTTTGATGAAAGATTTTTTTTCATATTGGTCTTTACTCCTCAAAACGACCAATCGGAGTCATTTGGTAACTACAGAGGCAAATTAACTTGTAAATTTACTTGTAACTGTATTGTTAGTAGCTATAGAGATATTTTTCTTTTACATAGGCAGTCTTCTAATAGGTTCGGGGTGAACCTATGTCGGGTCGGCACGGGAAGCCTACCACTGTCCACTACCGCTAAAACCACTGCGAAAGAAATTAGGCGAGTTCGTGAGGTATATTCGCAATAGGACCACGCAGCGACTGGTCGGTTCCCACTAAACGACCAGCCCTCCTACGCAAGGTGCCATTCCGGCTAATAGAATGATTACGACGACATAACAGTATCGCAGGTTCAGGACTCACCTTAAAAAAAAAGGTTGTTAGTATCGAATACCTCAAGGCTTGTTAAGAAAAATCAATATTTATTACTGAGCTAAAAGAGTTGATAACAATGACGACAATAAAAACTATCTACAATTTTACACGAAGAACGTTTGTTTATCGCATCAGAAAATGTGAATATAGAGTTATATCAACCCTGGGCTGACTAAAAGGTGTATAATTTTCAGGCGTAAATAATTTATTTACGTTAAGAGATAATGAAAGTAAATAATGGGTCGTCAACAAAATTTTTGATTTTATTTACTATTTTGAAATCTATTATACATTGTTTAAATTAAAATTTTAATTGTAATGTGATTCTCATAATATTTATTTTATATATAAATGCAATAGCAGAATGACGTTATCATTAGCCATTTTACTGTGTCTAAATTAACCTACTTTTAGTTATTTTGACCGCAAATTAGCTAACCAGTATAAATTGACCCAGTTCAATTTGTGTTTCAAAAAGTTTGAAACAAAATGTCGAACTAGTTTATTGCGGTAAACTACATTAAATTATGACCCGTTGAAGGCAAAGCGCGCCACGGTAGATCTATGTACAATAAAATTAAGTCTAATATATTCGTAGTAACCAAAGATGTCGCAAATATTACATATACTAAATTATATCATCTTTGATTCTTCTGCTATATGATTCCAATTAGAATAGCTGCTGAAAGATAATATATTTGAATCCAGTTCCTCCACGCTAATAGGCCACCAAAAATTTAAAAACTGCTGGTAACTCGATAACAGCTGTCACTTGGCAGTGGTATCATGAGAGTTAGAGATATATTCTCTATCGTAGAAGCTCAATTTGTATATTTTAATATTCTCTTATAAATAGCTAGGACTAAAGCGCAGAAAGGAGAGGCGCGTTTGCTCACGGGGCAGAAGGAACAACGTCGAAACCTCAACTCAATGTATTGTGAGTGCACTACTTTGTGTTGTGAGTCACACGTATGGAACCGGTGATGGAGCGTAAATGCGTTTTCCATCGCGTCCCCGAAAATATACATTATTTCGATTGTGTACTATACACACAAATAATACCTTTTACTCAGCTATATGTACGAGGTGTGATCAATAAATACGGTGAATAATGTTATATTATAAAAAGTATCACGCTTACATATAATCTGATTTAATCTCCTTCAAAGTACTCTCCTTGGTTAGCAATGCACTTATTATAACGTTGACTCCATGACTGGATGCATTTCTGGAAGGCATCTTTTGGAAGGGCTTTCAGCTGTTCGGTCGTGGCCCTCTCAATGTCAGCAATGGTATCAAAACGTTTTCCTTTAAGCACACTTTTAATTTTTGGGAAGAGCCAGAAGTCGCACGGTGCTAAATCCGGTGAGTATGGCGGATGTGGACAGACAGGAACATTTTTTTCTGCCAAAAACTCACGAATGAGAAGCGAGGTGTGACACGGCGCATTGTCGTGGTGAAGAAGGAAGCCATTGGCCCATTTTTTTGGCCGCTTTCTTCGTATGCCGTTTTGCAAGCGTTGCAGTACGCCCTTATAAAATTCCAAGTTTACAATGTTCCTGAACTCTGATCGCACTATTCCCTCACTATCGAAAAAAACAATGAGCATGACCTTGATGTTTGATTTTGACTGACGTGCCTTTTTAGGGCGAGGAGATGAACTGGTTTTCCATTGGGAACTCTGCATTTTGGTCTCTGGGTCATAGCCATAGACCCAACTCTCATCTCCAGTCACAATTTTTGCCATAAAGTCCGGATCTGCATGAAGACGATCCTTCAAGTCCGTGCAAACTGACACACGATTTTCCTTCTGTTCAGCACTCAAAAGTCTGGGAAGTCTCTAGCGGCTCTGACAGCTGACTGAAAAGTTCAAACGTGATACAACTTGTCCCTGCCTGTGTCAGCTGATCACGCTACTTAACAAATTACAACATATGGCTGTAGCATCAGCTATTGCCGGTATAAAAATTCATTCACCGTATTTATTGATCACACCTCGTAAGAGTGAAATAATTTTAATCATAAAATAGCATTATGAGCCCAATGACAACCAAAAAAGTATGAAATTATATTTACTTAGACATTATGTAACTAATAATGGATAATTGATAGATATTATATTAATATAAAGCCAGATATGTATGATTAGTACTGGAATACTTAGTAGTTATTAGTTGTGTTTATATATATTGTATAGTGTAGCGGTCGGCAACCCGCTGCCCGCCAACGTCTTACTTGGGGCTCGTGAATGTTTTGTAAATCCTTACATATCCTGTCTGTCTGAACACGATAAACTCGAAAATTACCAACCACGGTTTTATAGGGTTTTCAACAATAGAGAGATTTTTGAGGAAAGTTTAAATATAAAAGGACGATACAAGCGAGAGGCATTAAATAAATCCACATATTTAGTGTATCATTTCCAGGCTACACAACAACAATCAAATCAATCGGATCAATAGTTTAGCCACAGGATTTTTTTAAGCTTTTTCTCACGTCGTACACGCTGTATCATTGACAGCTGATCGAGCGCTCGGCCGCCCATAGACCTCCGGAGTCATTCACCACGTGAGAGCTTGTCGCTGGCGGCCTGTACAAAGCATGAATTAATTTTTTCGCTATTTAACTTGTTTGAAAAAAGGATTTTCGTATATTTCTTTTTTTTAATAGATTCGGATTAACTGTAGGTACTTATACTATATGTGGTTTCATTTAATGTCTCTCGCTTTTATCAACCTTGTATAATTTATTACGCTTTTATGTAAATTAGCAGAAATACGGCTTTAAATGTTGAAGATATCGCATAAAATCTCACTGACTGGGAACTTTCCATGTAAACGTCGCGTAAACTAGTAAAGATATAGTTGAGTAATACACTAGCGATTTCAAAATCCTTAAAATGCTGCAAAAAAGTCTGCAATAGCACATCTCTATCTCTTACGATTGACTTACAATACCCACTTTTATGCTCAGTTTTAATAAAAAAAATACGTTATTTTCGAAGCTGTTTGTTAGTTAGCTTAGGAATTTAATGCAAATTAAAATTGTCCTGTACACTATATCAATCAGATGAATATTTTTTTAAGATATCGTCGTTAGAAGTAATTAACAGCGAAACATTTAAAGCTCGGCGAATCAGAGTTTTTTCCGTGAGACGCCTATAATATTTGAGGAGTTCCTTCAATTTCACCATGATCCCATCATCAGATCCTCACCAGACAATGGGACCACTTGCATACCACTATACATTAAAAGAAACATCCCGAAGAATTGAGAACCTCATCCATTTTAGTCCAAGTCCAAAATTCACGTGGGCGAAGCTGCGGGCGAAGCTACTAAGTTATAAATATGAAAATGAATTAAAGTCATACATTGCACTGAAATTAGTATAAAGTCAGTTAATTTTTAGTTGTTATGTTGAAGTTTTCATTTCAATTTTGCCGCCTTGTGGCCCTTAGCTGCCAAAAGGTTGCCGACCGCTGGAATAGTGCCGTCTTGTGACTTAATGTTGAATAGATCATATAATGTACAGCGCTCTAAAACAGCTATTATGACAAAAATCCAGGCAGCTGGATCGACAGCCTTTTATACTCCACAATCTGCGGCCCTATTTCTCCTTAGTAATGACAGGATGTCTCGTTAAAATTTTAACATCGTCTTACTAAAAGTGGTGGCCATTATCTGCCTCCACGAAAAAATAAGACGCTTCAATTTTATACACTATGTGCGAGAAAAGCCCGAGCTCGTCTTGATTTTAACTTAATCCGCTTTAAGAATTTACCTAAAGTACATAAGTGCTATAAAGGAAAACTGATACATTTTGTGTTTAGTTTAAATATATTTAGAAAGAAAAGAAAGAAAGAAAGAAAGAAAGATTTTTATTGGGAACAATAACAATTATCAAATTTACAAACACACATTAATATATTTAAACAACCAAACTTGATAATAGTACTGTGACAAATAGAGGTGGCCACTCAGCATTTGTCATATCAATATAAAATAATGATATGACGCTGATTTTCAGTGACTCCTCGCTAGGAGCGACAAAACTGACAGGTTACTTAACTGAATATTATAATTTAATTTACTTATTTTGTGTAAACTAGGAATAATATAAAATAACAGTTTTACATGGTTTTACATCCTACGGACTGGAAGCATTGTATATTTCACCACACACAAACCCATATAAATAAACATACACATAATAACATATTTGTAGTAGTAGGGAACTTAGAAGAATCTTTAGAATCGATCGTAAGGGCAATGGTGACAACGATATAATATGGAACTCTAAGGGCTCCCGCACACGGGCCACTGGCCACAACCACAAAACGCCGCCACTGGCATATTTCCTGTAATTTTCATACATTTTATATGGACTCGCCGCACACGGTTGACGCCTGTGGCGGCCACTAAACGCCGCCACAAAACGCCGCCACAAAACGCCGCCACAAAACGCCACCACCGACCGCAAGTGTCGACCGCAGGCCACAAGTGTCGACCACCGGCCACAAGTGGCTGTCGCGCGCTTCAGCTACTTTTTGTGGCCGGTTCTTGCCGCTTGTGGCGGCGTTTTGTGGCTGTGGCGTGTGGCCCGTGTGCGGCGACACTTAAATGAGTAGATAAAATAGCGGGGCTAATTAAAAACATCAGGTATCGTAGCATAAATCCAAGTGTCAGTGGCTGCAAAACTCTGTTATTAAGAAAGATTTAAATTTTTGTTTAAAACAAAGAGTTGATTGTACATCAAGCAAGGGTGGTGGAATATTATAAAATCGAACGCATGCATTTTGTACCCTCTGTATCGACAATTTAGAGCTCGCTAATAATCTTGGGCCATACACTACGTCAGCGTAGTTAAGCTTTGAAAGCACAAGTGTTTCGCATAACCTAACGCGCATGTCAGAACTAAGGTATGGACGAATGCGATATAGGAGCCCTAAACGGTAAAAGCAATTAGCACAAGTAATATTAATATATTTTTTGAAGCGAAGGTTTTCCTCAAATATTACCCCGAGATTGCGTGCTTCTTTAACGCGTTCTATGGTTTTATCATATATTTTTATGGCTGGAATATATTGTTCAATTCTTTTTACTTGAGTATTTGATCCCAGGAGGAGGTACTTAGTTTTCTCAGGATTAAGGACCAATGTGTTATTCTCAGACCACGAAGCGATGCGTGCCAGTTCACTGTTAAACTTTGCAATTGCATCTTGTGCATCAGAAGGATGAAATGATATATATACTTGCATGTCGTCAGCATAAAGTTGGAATTTGCTGTGTTTAATACAATTGGAGACATCTGCGCTGTACAGTATAAAAAGTAAAGGACCCAAAATAGAACCTTGAGGAACACCTCGATCAACAGGAGAGCAACGGGAAAAACATTGTGAACCGTCCTCTTTCCTGCCGATCTACTGAAACCATTGAAGGACAACTTGGCCAGCAAAAGTGAGATGTTAATAGAATCAAAGGCACGGGTATAATCAAGCAAAGTTAGCACAGTACCCTTCCCCTTGTCTTGAGCAGTTAATATATTGTCGACTACATCGACTAAACCACCAACAGTACTCCTATGCTTTCTAAAACCAGATTTCATTTCCGGTAGAATGCGATGAAATTCGAGATAATTCAACACCTGCGTATGAACGATTTTCTCGAGGATTTTAGACAAACAAGGAAGAATACTTATAGGACGCAAATCTTTAACTGCTATAGGGTTTCTGTTTTTAGGAATTGGTTGCACAAGAGCCTGTTGCCATGTAGTCGGAAAAGTATTTGTTTCAATCGATCTATTTATAATATGTGTAATTTGAGGCAAAGTTTTTGGAGTTAATAGTCTAATCATGTCTAAAGATATAGCATCGATTCCTTCTGCGTTAGATTTTAAGCTGTTCAAAACTTTGACAACGTCATTGGTACCTACAGTCTTGAGCTCAAAGGTCGCATCATTATGTCGATGGAATTCAAAGAATGTGAGAGTTGACAGGGGTGCTAGTCTTTGACCGGGGACGTCAAGAAAGTGTGAATTTATTATGTCTGGATCATTAAGATTGGAAGGCAGAATAAAATTATCATTTGTCTTAACACGCACTATATCCATTACATGCTTCCATAATATACGGGGGTTTTGTACATTAGAGTTAACGTATGATTTGAAGTAGGCCTGCTTTTCACGTGTTAGAGCCGTAATAACGATTTTTTTTAACTCAGAGTAATAGATCTTATGTCCTGGTAACTTTGTCCTTTTCGCTCTTTTTTGCGCTTCATCACGACGCCTCATCATTTGCTTAATATTGTAGGTTATCCAGGGCGGCTGCTTGTTTTTTATATAAATCTCTTTCCTGGGAGCGAGATTATCATAAAGTGCCAATACACTGGTAGAAAAAGCGGCTACTATCTCATTTACGTCATTTAAGTTTAAAATAAAATCCCAGTCTAGTGACATGGCGATCTCATTGAAATCTTGACGATTTATATCTTTCAGTGGCCTATAGACGATTCGTCTAGGAATTGGCTTATCTTTGGGAATATTCAACACACATGAGATAAAAGCGTGGCTACTTAGATCAGCTACATGATCCACTTGGACGTTCAACACCGTACAATTAGCACATATAAGGTCAAGTAGGGTCTCAGTCGTTTCAGTAAAGTGCGTAGGTGTAGCGACAAGTTGATGTAAGTTAGTAGCAGTTAAGAAATCCTGTAATTTTTTAAAATTAGTGTGATTTTTATTGAAAATGTTAATGTTAAAGTCGCCTAATAAAATCAGATTTTCACACCATAGAAACGACGTAATCGAATCTGTAATAGCTCCGAGAAAAACGTCCACGTCCAGCCACGGAGGACGGTAAGCCGTACCCAGCACGATTGAGAAAGAAAGAAAGAAAGAAAGAATAAGTTTATTTGCATATCCCAATTATTAACAACTTAACAAACAATTACTTAACAACAACATAATTAATAAGATGGATGCAAATTGGTCTCAAGCTCGGCGTTTGCTGGCATAATAATATGTCAGCGCCGATCTTCCGCTTGAGCCGCCTGTGACTGCACGGTCGTACCAACGTAATACATACGATTGATTTTCCTCGTATTAAAATTTTGACCCACATTTGTTCAACTTGATTATTTTTAGGGTGTACTAATGCTCGGACAGTGAGACCTTCCCAGACATAAAAACCAACCCCCCCTCCCCTAGAACGAACCTCAACTGGCCGCGGTATGTGACGGTTTTTACAAGGTTGATAAATGCAAGAGATATTAAATTAAACCACATATTAAGTGTATCATTTCCAGGCTATACAACAAACATCAGATCAATCAGAGCAATAGTTTAGCTGGCAATAGTTTTAGCCACAGGAACGCCCCGTGCGAGGTTGCCGCTCGCTGTAGCAGCCGGTACAAATCATGTTTATGTTTTTTCGATATTTAACTTCTTTGAAAAAAATATTATTGTATACTTCTCCTAAACTTTTTTTTTAATATTTTCGGATTAACAGTAGGCACTTATAGTATACGTAGTTTCATTTAGACACTCTCGCTTTTATCAACGTCTACGTCTTTGAATATCTAGGAGATAATATTATGATTCAGATTCGGAGTAAACATAATATGTAACATAATTTAACCTATATTAATATACTTTCAACTATATCTGAAGTATAAAGTAATGAAAAGTATGAGCTGGCATATTTTTTACGCTTTTTTCTGGTACTGTGTCGAAACGGAGCCAACGGAATCCTATCAATAAGAAAGATTTTACGCTAGTGAGACCGCGGAATGCAAGTAGTAATAAAATATTTTATTCTTACGGATTTAAGCCAAGCCCACGATAATCGACTGAACGCGTTGAAGACTGTGTAGTCTTAAATCGAAGCATCACCAAAATAATCGCATGCTGTCAATACCGGCTTCCTTTTAGAATACGAAAGTGATTTATACCTGGCAGACCGCCAACTTATGTTTTATGTGCTCACATTAGGAACACTTAGCAAGGGAATGGGTGATTGTGGAGCTAATTCTAAGACAATGTTTACATAGCTAATTGATGTTGATATCTCGCTATTCATCGTGACGGTGCCTGTAAACATGTTTGTTTAATTTCGTCACGTGTGGTTATGCTAATGCTAATATTATGTCTTATATTCCATGTAAAAAAGTGAAACATTGTTTCGTACCCTTCTATGTATATGGGTAGGTAGGTAGGAATCTTATAGGACAGTAATAGAACTTGTATAAAAAACGATGGAGATGTAAAATATAGTTACGTTTAGATATTTTTTTTTCCTTTGGTAGTGATTTCAGTCTTTGAATATTATTCTTTAATTTATAATATTTATTATATATAATTTGAAATCATCTGAATAAATTCCTTCGGCCTTAGAGCCTGTTTTTTAAAGAAATCATAACGTAACAATCTAGGTGGCGTTTTCTTTACTTTTTATTACTTTTTATTTTGATATATTTTACGGTAATTTGTATTGTTATTTATATATATAAACTTCTTCTTTTATAGTATCTAGCGATTGCAATGATCAATGAAAGATGGCAATCTTTAATTTTTGATCATTGTGCTTGTAATATAATATCAAAAGCAAATACTTTTATTTAATAATATAATAATTAATTTAAAAAAAAGGATATACGCGTTTGAGACCGCTGGGACGACAGCTAGTAATAATAAATTGTATGCAATGTGTAAATACTTTTTAAGTAATTTGTTAGATACAGTGTGTTTTAGCAAATAATTTGATTATTTTACTTCTTAATAGCCTTTTTAAGTGTTTTTACTCATTTTTCATGATCGAATTCGAAAAAAAATTTTACATTTACCTCCTCACAATAATATAGATCAAATCTACCGCAGTAGATATTATCCGTTTAAGTAGTTATAAAGTCAACTTGTAATAAATTAATAGCACTTTATAAAAAAAATATATTCGCATATATGAATATGTGGTAATTAATTTTAAATGTACGTCTCTGCACGGAGCCCTGCGTCAATTAGCTAATGCCTGCTCTCTGCGGATGGAACTGAAGTCGGAGGCACTTACGCGGACTAACAAGTAACGACACCACTTCCGCATTAACACACTGCATTAGGGGTGACATTAAACTTATACACCTCCTTTTTGGACCCTCCATTCAAAACGATAGTATGGTGACGTTAAGTTTTGACTTTTTATCCAACTATACCGGTAACAGTTTAATTGGAAACAGAACGCACATAAGGTTCATTCCAAATCCCACTACCACAATTATTTTCTTCATAAATATTCTTGCGCTACTGCATTACACCGGATTTATATTAACCTTCAAGTACTGACGTGGGTGTCTCATAGACGGTGAGTTAACAAAAGTAAGCCTTATTTCGAATCTGTTAAAGATACCCCCGCGCCCTTCCCTGTAGCTTCGGGATTGAACACGTTGATTAATAAGTCGAGAACTCACTAGCGGCACGGCAACACGTTCGGCTGTAGAGCTGCGCAGTGTCTCTCAGACGTGAGGTCACTATTGAATAATACTATAGTAGCTAAGATTAAAATAAATATTTTTCAAGTAAGCGAAATATAGGTTATATAATTTTTACCAAATAAATGCTGATTTCATATTAAAATGTTGTTTTTTTTACACTTTATTAATAGAACAATAATAAAATGATAACAATACAGGTAAATATGTTCAAATTAGTACTTATAAGTAATTCTTTTTGATTTTTTTAAGCCGTCTGAGATACGTTACATCACCATTTATGATATGACTAAACCACGTCAGTTCTTAAAGGTTAATTAGTAAATTACAAGTCATAAAATATTTATAGCGGCATTTGAGTTTTCAACAACGTTGACGTTTTAAGAAATTGTAAACGTATAACAAAAACTCACCAAAAATTAAAATATACGAATTTTTTGCTATTATTTTTAATAAGATAATAACATCGAGGAAAATAATATTTCTTTAACACTAAATAAAAATACAATAATATACAATGTGATTGTGGTATGATATAGACACTGGGTATTTGGCCAAAGGTTTTCATATCCAGCGTGTTTTTGTATGCTCAAACGCCTATTACACAAAAGTCCATCAAGGTATACGGCTATACCAATCTAATTCATGTGGACTACATTATAATACACGTACACATAATAATGCCTCACAATAGCTAACAAACCTGTCATAATATACTCCAAAATGGTCGTTCATCTTTTTATTTTAGACAGAAGGGAAGGCCCGTTAGACGTCCACTCCAGTTAGATCCAAAGAAAGAAGGACATATAAAAATATGCAAAGATTGTGACAAAATATTAAGGCACTAATTTCTCCCTTGGTCTAAATATATCTAACATAGCCATCTGGTGGTAATCGTGCTTAACTAATTGTAGTGTAAGGTCGACTCACTTGTTTTATATACTTAAAAAGTAGATGGCGCTAAAAACATAGCACAACAGCTTTTGAAGTTTAGGAAGGTTACTTTTTGTCTCATTTTTCTATAGAGACAATAATTTTTCAAAGGTTATCGATAATATTTAACTTTGATAGTCATTATGCTATAGATACTATCACCCCCTCGACGGATCTCCACCTTGTCGCGGTGAGGGGGCTTAGTAGCCGTGGTTTGAGCCTGCCTCCCACGGTGAACTAAGAGGGATCCCGGGTGCGGACGCGTCCGGTGGGCTTTG
>LUGF01006482.1:325504-337056 GCA_001625245.1 Calycopis cecrops
ATGCGGCGGTGGAGGCGCGGCGATGGTAGCGCGAGCACGAGGCGGTTGCCAGACGCGATGTGCCGAGTGCCCTTCGTGCGCGAGTCCGACTCGCACTTGGCGGTTTTTATTAGGAAACAGTCTCCGAATTCTTTTGAAAGCTACATTGAGTATATAACTAAGATAATGTACACCAATTTTTATTAATATAGGCATAGTTAATACCTTTTATCTGGCATTTACAAAAAGTATCCAGTAATCGGGTACATATCCTTATTATTGTTGTTGTTCTTGCTATGTATTTCTTACAGCCTCCTAAGAAGGCAAATAAACATATACACAGAGCATGCTAACGCCCCAACCAAGCGGTCAGCTGTGTGGGATAAGCTGTGGAATTACCTGGAGTTTCCCCGTTAAGATCGAAAATAGGGATTTTACTCCACATAGTTTACTTAAACCGCTAGCCTTATGTCGATCATAAAGGGTAAACGAATTATGTATTATGACTGTGCATCTGATAAATATTTTTGAGTTTAAAATCCTCTGATTTAGTAATCACAATGATTAATTATAATTAGGATTCTAATTTAGCTACTTGCAGAGACATATCACTGAGTTGATATATCGCAACTTAGAAGTTCAGTCTAAAACACGAGATCAGAAGTCAGAGTCATGGAAGGGCGTGATAGAAGATCCCTTAATAGAAAAAATTGGAACAAATTCGCTAGAGAATTTTCTTACACAAAAATCAGTTAACTTTAATGGTAATTAAAAAAGCAACGGTTTTCAGAAAAGCCTGTTTCGGGAAGATAAAATAAATTCGTAATGGAACGTTCGCGACGCCTACGCAATACTTAAAAAGCCTTTTGACTGTCTCGGTGGTTAAGCGAGGACCATCATTATAATCATCGTGTTCAGTCCAAACAAAACGACTCCAGCCACTCGTGTCTATTCCGGAATGGCTACGGGATCGACATCGGTGATTTATCATCGACCTATTCGCTATTCTAAATGTGTCCTTCTCTTTCCTGCTACGGAATTTATTAGGTCATCTGCCATTTTTTCTCCTGAAAGTGTTACCATCCCATTGTCACTTCAGTGAGCTTAAAGGATAATTTAACTCCCTGCAGTATAACTTGAACTTGAACTTGAAACCTATTGAACAACGAAACAGCCAGCAAAGCAAGTTCAAGAGCCCTTTTAGTTAGAAGCATATTTAGGAGAATATTATGTGGAGTCCGAGTCTCGGCTCAGCCCAAAGGTTAATTTAGAATTTCTCACATTGCTGCCCAGATTTTCTTTTTATCGTCTTTCAGTCATTTCCAGATCGCCTTCATATTTCAAACGAAAGTCATAATTTAACAAAACTCACACAAGTCCTTCTTAATCAAATAGGAAACATAATAATTTTTAATTAAATGATATAGTTTGTTTTAGAGTTATTTATGTATTATGTTATCTTGTGGCTCCCCTAGCCTAACTCCATTGTACGGTAGGGACTGGTCAGAGGCGGCCGGGAGAAGTGTGACATTTCCTCCCCAGGGAAGAGAAGTCTGGCCATTTCGCTGAGGCCAGCCTGTCACTGGAGGGATCCTGTTGCTTGTAGATCCGGGACCCTCCAATTATTGCGGCTAAAGCCACCTGCAAGGGTTTTGTCAGTAGGGGCCAGCCGGTTGAACCACCCAGGCTCCTAGCTAGCGTACGTGAAGGTATACCCTTGCGTTACCAAAAAAAAACGGAGAATAAACGAGCAGTCGGTGTATAGCTGTCTCTTTACACCGTAGAACGATCAATTAAGTAAATAATCCATATTAATATTGTAAATGCGAAAGTGTGTCTGTCTGTTTGTTTGTTTGTTTCTCCTTCTTTCACATCAAATCGGATCAACGGATCGATGCGAAATTCCGTATGGAGATAATTGAAGAACTGAAGAGTGCCATGGGCTCCTTTTTTTCGCAAAAAACCATGCGAGCGAAGCCGCGTATAGCAGCTAGTGAAATACAAAAATATATATTTACGTCATCATGC
Organism: Calycopis cecrops; assembly: GCA_001625245.1. Lineage (NCBI taxonomy): Eukaryota > Metazoa > Arthropoda > Insecta > Lepidoptera > Lycaenidae > Calycopis > Calycopis cecrops. Next base: position 327,512 of record LUGF01006482.1, read on the forward strand.
CTCAACCCTTGCCCTTTGAAGCACGAAGCCAATTTGTCGCTGCTTCGAGACATCCTGGAACGTGATTGTGGGTAAATTGAAAATCGACTGCGAGGCAAATGGGTTTACTGCTCTAATATACCGAGCCGACCGCCAGCACACACTATCAGTTGTTAATCCGTTTGCGATAATATTTATGTGAAAAGATTTATTTAATCCGTTTTTACATACCTACACGTATAATGAAAAAAAAGTAGAATAGATGTACTCTTTAATATTGAGTATAATTTCTTGGATTTCTGTACAAGGAATTAAGGGATCATTATTTTAAGAATAAAGAAATTTTATATCGTCATCAAATTGCAAAGTCATTAGGACAATATCAGATGATTTTCAAGTTACAATGAGTACGAATTGTCATAGTAGTCTAACTGCTTACTGGGAAAGTCTGAACTTTAGAGATATCAATAAAATCTCAAGTAGATTTTTCTTGACAATACCACCTGCAATAAATACTTATAACGGGCTTATCCCAATGTCACACAAGAACGCAACTTATATATTACAGACTGATCCTATTTGCTTTGCGGCAAAATTCTCACTCAAACACTCGTTGTGTTCTCGTTTTAACCCTCGTATTATCTATTCCAATCTTTGGGTTATATAATTTACTACTGTTTTAGAATGTAAGTAATCTATTTCTGCCAGAAAAAACCAATTTCACTTTTCAATAGTAGCGTAGTAGAAAGCGATTTTTAATAGCACAATATCGCACAAAACGCATCGCTGTACCGTTACGGAATAATAATGTGAGAGTACCTATCTGGAGAACCTACAGGCTCCGCCTATTTCCGATGCATTACAACATGGCATTGCCTTTTACGAAACCTAAGCTTAACAAAAGCGCATGGATGAAACCATTTACCATAAAGATTTTACTATTGTCAGGTGCTAAGGTTTCTTAACGATGGTTGGTTACGTGAAGGAGCCGGCACGTCTGACTTTAGTGCGCAGCGAGGGACGGTAATTAAGTGAAATGAACTCTTAAAGGTCGTGGATCGAAGCCAGACCACATACCTCGGCACTTAGACATTACTTTCCCAAATGAGGTGCCAGATGGTTGTCAGTGCAGAATAATTAAGATTGGTGTAGACTCTGTGTGTATGCGCGTAGTGTGTCTGTGTGTTTACGTTTGCGAAAGAGAATAGTGTACCTTATTGTCATTATCAATAACGAATTAAAACCAAGAGATAAGTACTCAAAACTTTTTATAATTGGACTTTACTTTGCTCTTTGTGGTCGGCCTAAAGAAAAAGGAGAGTCTACCAATCGCATAGCCTCGACATAAACATCAATAATAGCGCACATATTTGTTTTACACATATTTCCTGGCTATTAGCCAAAAATTATTTAAAAATATTAAGACCTTAAACGGACAAAGGATGTGATAAGAAAAACAAAACATGTCTTATGCAATTCATTTTAAATAAATTTCGTATTCGTATTTTGACAGCGATTTGTAGGCGGCGTCTCCGGCCTTCCTTGACGCAAAACTCTTGGCTGCGTTAAAGTACAGTTCGCATTAGTTTATTAGTTACGCTTTAACTTTAAATAAAACGAAGCACTAGCTATTTTAAAGTATAGAGACAGACCAGTAGCCGAAGTCTTGAAATTATTACCAACGGCCATAAACAACACAACATATTATTAAATTCTCCTACTAAATCTTTGCCCGATTTAAACGTTGTTAGTCACATAATATTGTAACGTTAAACACGAGGGAATAATCGTCTCATTAAGTGGCATTTAAAATGATAACTATTTTTAGAATCGATAGATATATTTCGATACATCTTGAATGACATTACCTCACAGAACCCAGCTGGTTCATTATCATGGTGAAACTCTCAAAGACTTTTCATGATTTTCGAGCAAGGGTACTCTAGACAATCAATCATTGCTGCCAGGAAAAAGTGTAGCATGGTGTTCAGTAAAACGGTAAAATGAGTGAGCGCTGGTATCGAGTAGAACGGGCGGTGACAAATGATGGATCAGGATGGGATAAGAGTTTGGCTGTATAAAAATTTGATGCCCATTAGGTAATGAAACGGCATTGTATTTTTACTAGACTGCGCCAAAAGGAGAGAAATGTTTTTAGAGCATATGTTTATGGATTTTAGCGTATGAAGTGCCGTCGATTCAGATTGGCTATGCGAGTGACTTGTATGTGTCCAACATTTAATTAATTTTAAATTAATCGATAATTAAACAACGCTGTATTTAAACGTGCAAGGTCTGCTGCTCGAACTACCATCGAAGAGGTAGCTGACGTTGATAATAATTATTGATGTGATGTCCCTCTCTGAAGCATTGATTGCAGTCTTAAGGTGTTACATTTTTGATTTGATTATATTCATCACTGGGCCCCAAGCCCAAGGTCTTTTCTATTGAAATTTGGATCAAATCAGTCCACCCGATACCATGTTTGCTGTAAAGCTTTTCCAACGTTAAGATTGTAAACTACTTAAATAAACCGCTAGAAAACCCGTTAAAATAGTTGAATTGCAATGTATAAATGATATCTAATAAGAAACAGAAAATATGAACTACCTATATATTTTTTTTACCCAGAAGGTATATTTATTGAATAGGTAAGTACCGGGATGTATTATTTATTTAATAGTCATATAAGTTAAAATGTGATATAAATTTGCATTTATAACTTTAGATGTACGCAAACAGTTTGCGTAGAAAAATCGAATACAAATTATTTTGCGAAAGCGATATTCATAGCCACAAGAACCAAGTTTTTTGTTCCTATTTCACATTTTCAGTACCCCACGTGAACTTTATTTACATCTGAGATAGAATTTTTTATTCAGATTAATATTGTTTTTATTCAAAATAATAAAAGTAGAATAATTAAGTATAAAAAGGTAGAAGAACAGGCTCAAATAATTATTAAAATTTTTTTGATCTGTCTTTGATTTCATTATAATTAGTTGTAAAGTACGATTTGTTTTTTTACGATACTAATAATTAAGCTGCCTTCCTAAAAAAGCGTACCTATATCTGCCTATCATTATGTTTATTCAGTGTAATCTATGGAGCGGATCGACCGCTTTTAACTGAATAATACAGGATCTGGCCTCGGTTATTCACGAATGAAACCAGGGTGTATCGCTAGTTTATAATAAATATCTACCACGTCCAATATTTGTATTAAAAAAAATGAGTAATTAAATAATGATTCGGTCTGATTCATCTCGTCCATTCATTATTTATAATTACCTCCTCCTATCTATCTTCGTCCCACGGTGGAAGCATTTGTCATACCAATTAACGTACAAACTCCAACTTAGAAAATGCTTCGGAAAATAGGTTCGACATAATAATCTCGGAAAATATTCTTTTAGTCTATGTTGTTCTTAGATTAATTATAATTTATTTTGATTTCATCATAAACTGCTATTGGTGTCCTGCACGTTATTAATTTGTATAGTTTTGATACTATAAATACATGCAATAGTATCAAAGCCAAAAAAATATGTAGTATGGTTATAGCCGTTCGACAATAATTATAGTATATTATAACTATAGTAATAAGGTAGGGTTGTCACATTCTTATTGGATAAAAACTCCCAAAATAAAATAAAGATTTTAGAAAATCCCGTGAAGTCAATCTTCGTTTTAGAAGAGACCTTTACAACGAGTGTCCTTCCTTGTTTAAAATGTTTATTTCAATGATATGAATTCAGTTAATATATTAAAGTATTTTTTTTTATTATTAAGCCCTTGTGGACCAGTCAACGCCGCAGCCTTATATTGACGCCCATAGATATTCGCATATTCTCATGCAGATGTGTAGCTCTCCATACCTCTTCCCCCTCCAATGGTCACTCCAATACCGCACAAAAGGCAGCAGTCGACTTCACGTGAGCGAGAGGCAATCTGACTAGTATATATAACTACCGCCCACATCTTTTGACCAGCATAAGGAAAAAGGAAACGTCTAGGTGTATTAGATGAAAATGTTGATGTAATACTTTAAAGATAGTAAATAAAGTTTATGTAGTATAGTAGTAGATATAATGACATAAAGTTATCGTAATTTAAAAGTGTCGTTGGAGGTTTACATAAAATATTTTACGATAAATATTTAATTTTGAGTAAACGTTTTCGATACTTTGCCTTAATTAACTGGCGGCTAAAAGCAACCGCAAGTGCAAATTTTAATGGTAATTATAATATCGAAAGTGCGGGGATTGTTACAACTTGTTTTTGATAGCTGCAATGAAATTTAAGAAATTTATGTTTTTTTAATTGCTTTCCTTGAATTGATTAATTGTTTTTAGGATATATTTCTTTGAATTGGTTGAGTTTTATTGGAAATTGATTCTTCTGAAATTCGATTCATTTTACTATCCTGCATCATCAACACTTGTCACTGTGAATGTATGTGTGCATTAGTCGTTTGTTATTAAGTAATAATGTTAATTAATTAATAATAATTCAACGTATTACAATTTATTACGAGTCATAACTCATAGGTAAATTTTATAGATGCAAAGTCTAACAATTCTTAAAAGTAAAAAAAAAACATGTAATAATTTATATTATGTAATTAGAAAATAAAAATATTTTGTTTTTTTTTTAATAAAATATATAGCAGCAGTATTAGATCAATCGTCCTTTCATTTGTCCAATTTATATATAATCCATCCTCCGGGATAAAAGTTTAAAATCATGAATAAATATAGTAAGTAACAGGTGAATAAAAGCTTGTAATAAAAATAGTCTCATTCGAACATGAATGGGACGTTTTTTAAAACTCTCCACATATTTCATTGTTATTCCTGAATACTGTAATCAACGTAAAAGATTTGCTTCTTATCGTTATATACCCAGTAACGTGCCTGTAAAAATACACCCGCTATTGCTTAGGGATGCGAATCGTAATTTGGGTCTCATTGCAAAATGAGAATTGGTCTATTTGAAAATATGAAGAGAAATACTGGTATTGTTAAATATACGAAGGGTTAAAATAAAAAAATATTTGTAACATATACTTATATAAAAAAAAAAAATTTGTGTAAAAACATTTTTTTTTATGGTAAAGGGGGGCAAACGAGTAGTCGGAGCCATTTTCATGACTACCGACGGTCTTGTGTAAGCGAGAGGTACCTCCCCGGTCGTGTCGGCCCAATTCGGCTGCATGCAAGCATGCAGTGTGGCACTACCTCTTACACATCCATTAGCCCAGTTGCTAGAGGCAAGTAAGGCTTAAAATTTACTGTAATAAGGTCCAGCAAATTATGCGCAAAAATGGGTTGGTCTGTTCACACACAATGAGAGAAAATTTTGTGTGTCGTTTTTGGAGTTGCGGAAGACTGTTTAAAAAATGGTTTTATAGGTAAAAAACAGTTTTTTTAGGATAATTAAAAAACAACAAACAATATCGATTTAAAATTTTATCCCTTTAAAGTGATCATAATGTGGTCATTTTGCGACCTTAAACTTCAAAATCGGTCAACAAATTGTTTAAATAATTGCAAAAAACCATCAAAAACACGCAAGTTTTAAATATTTTTATTATTTTTTTATAATATTCTTGTACGCTTGTAACTGTGTATAAACATTCCTTTCAACAACTTACACGTACCATATTTTTTTTTTTATGTTGTATTACAACTTTTTGAGTTTTGAACAATAAACCCTAAAAAAAAAAGTATAGTAAAAATTTATAACCTTCCCGTGGTTGTAGTCGTCTTATGGGTGCTTATTTTTGCCTCTTGACTTATATTTTATTAATATGAAAAGTATTGTTTCAATTTCGATCGCTATCGTCTTTAAAATGGCCTACAAAAAATGGCCAATTTTTGGTCCGCAGGTTTTCGCATTTTGCCAAGGGGCAATTTTTCGTATCGATGTGAAAATTTATATTTGAGTTCCGACGATTTTTAAACTATTTAAAAAAAAATTAAAGCTTTATCTCTATTGGGAGCGAAGATATTTTTTTTTTTATAAAAATCATAATTTGTTTAATTAGGAATATTAAGGATCGAAACTCAGGCTACCTCTAGTGCGATACTTAAACTCTGCTATAAAAAGATTATTCACCAGAAAAAGTGTTTCCAGCAGTTGTTAATTAGCACATTTATTTATTCGAATTGTTCAGTTCATTTGTTATAAACAATTTACAAAAAAAAACTCTCTTTTTTTCCTATAATTTAAAATACGCATTGTTTGTTGTCTTTTAGTTTCCTCTAGCAACTGGGCTATAGTACGATACTTAAACTCTGCTATAAAAATACGAGTATTATTCACCAGAAAAAGTGTTTCCAGAAATTGTTAATTGATGTGTGTGACGTCATCACTGAAAAGTTTCAAATCGCCTCGGGGCCGAAAATTCTTCATATCTCACTCAAATTTAGGTCTTTTTTGACCATTTTTTTTTATCTGGGGTAGCGCGCGAAAATAATAACATTTTCTTTTAGCGATTCAATTTTTTTTTAGCGTTTATTGTCAATAACTCAAAAAAGTGTAAAAATTTTTCAAAAAAAAATTATGGTACGTGTAAGTTGCTGAATGGAATACTTATGCACAGTTACAAGCGTACAAGAACAATAAAAAAAATATTTTAAAACTTGCGTGTTTTTGATGGTTTTTTGCAATTATTTAAACAATTTGTTGACCGATTTTGAAGTTTAAGGTCGCAAAATGACCAAATTATGATCACTTTAAAAGGATAAAATTTTAAATCGATATTGTTTGTTGTTTTTTAGTTATCTTAAAAAAACTGTTTTTTACCTATAAAACCATTTTTTAAACAGTCTTCCGCAACTCCAAAAATGACACACTAAATTTTCTCTCATTGTGTGTGAACAGACCAACCCATTTTTGCGCATAATTTGCTGGACCTAATTACAGTTAAACATTTTCCTCTAGCAACTGGGCTACATGGGATGTGATTGCGTTTTACTAAATAGCAGCATAGCTTTCACTTAGCAGCAGCACCATGTTAGCGAGGTGTACCCCGGTGGTGGAGGCCGAAACTGGCTACAACGCAGCATGAAATTCCAGTTGCCCACAGCTAAAGCACCGTCCTCCACTGTCAAGATAATAGAAATCATACAAAAGAAAACGCCAGTAGGTAATTGAGTTGTGACGTTGAATACTAAACCCGTTTATGTGTCGTAACATTGATGAAAGCTAGTACTTTATCTTTATTACACAGTATACTTGCACAAAGTCTTAATTCCGCGATTTAGTATATTGTAAAGTAAAGTAACACCTAACGTATCGAATATAAGCAGTCTTAATAATAATTTTATTGATATACATCATAGATAACTTTGTTTTTGCATATAAAATATATTTAGATAACCGGGAGGTACAAGTATGAATATAAAAAAAAACCCACATTTTGGGATGTACCTATACATTCATTTGGATAAAACTAATTACAAATATAGGTTTCTTTATAATTATTGTCATTTACTAGATTGATTGAAAACCTACTAGCAATATTGAAATACCATTGTCAAAACACATATCATTCAAAAATGTAACATAATTTCAACGACAGTGTTTATTTTCATACTGAAGTGATATTAACAGTACTCAAGTGTTCATACTCAAGTGTATACTCAAGTTCATACTCAAGTGACATATAAAAAAATTTTTTGAAACTATTGCGATTTTATTGATAAACAACATTTTGCCTTTTCTGGGGATATCGATGAGTCTGATTAATATATTAGGTATCAATCCTTAGATGGCGACGAGATTTTTTGACGCTTATTCAGCGTTAAACACACATTGAGCACACTCCTCGCAGAGTTAAATCATCAGTTTTAAAGTAGGTATGTATTTATTTATAGTAGTCCACACCTATTAATGACTACCGACACTCTTAAGCAACTGTTTTTTACACTGCACTCCCATAATGGGCCACCGGATAATGACAAACCCTTCGTACACACACACGCTGGAATTCCTGCCATTTCCTACCGGAATCTTGCAAGCGTGAATTCTGGTATAATTTATAGTCTCTGATCAGGGATTATCTCCGTATTTTCTCGTCAATTTAGTTTTCTTTCAGTTTATTCTTTCATACGCCATAAAATTATATTATAGTAGTATTATACACGCTTTTTTGGGCGGGCAAACGAGCAGTCGGAGTCATTTTCACGACTACCGACGCCCATCGGCATAGAGGCCGTAAAGACGCGCTGCCCTTTTTTCTCTTCCCACCTCCATTGGCCACCGGCTACTTATACACCGCAAGAATATCAATTAGTTTTTATGTACCTACCATAAAGTTTTACTTAGAGTCAAACTTTTTGAATTGGAATATATTATTTTTTTTACGAACTTCGATTTATACAAGTGCCTACAGATTATTGTAAACTAGTGTCGGGCTAAGCTCATAAGTCTCGAACTAGTATTACAGATAATGCAAAAAAAATATAGTAAATTATGTTATTATCGAGACAAAAATAAATGATTTAGCCGCACGTAACGTGTTCAAACGAAAATCAATTAGGAGCTACTAGCATTGGATATTTTAGGATAGTATTTATACAATGTTTTATGAAGGTTTCTGGTCGTAAAAACATTACCCATCTATAACAAAAACCCGAGAGAAAAAAGATTTTATTCCTCCGTAAACTCATAGGGAATAAAATTACGAGGCAAGTCTTATGGGGCTCAGGAGGCTCTATAAGATTTTACCAGTGTATGTTACTATTGATGGCGTACGGAACCAAGACTAGGCCGCTAAAATATGTTGACCTCATAAATATGCTCAAAATATCTTAGCGTGCGAAGAAGAGAGCTATGCTCGGGGTTCCGAGAAAAGATCTGTAATTCAGATATCCGCAATATAACCAGTGTATTGTCACCATTTTATAGAAAATTAACTAATTAACTTATCATAAAATTAGCTAGAATTTGCTTCAGTCAGTTAATCTGTCAGTTAGTCACCTGAAGTTTTATATTATTTAAAAAAACAGGTCAAGTGAGTGGAGGGCTACGCAATGTAGGATTCCGTAGTTGCGTACGAGAATTTTGAGTTCACATCAAAAAACATCTACAGACGAGCCCATATATGACAGTGGTAGCAACTGGGCTATAGTACGATACTTAAACTCTGCTATAAAAATATTATTCACCAGAAAAAGTGTTTCCAGAAATTGTTAATTGACGTGTGTGACGTCATCACTGAAAAGTTTCAAATCGGCTCGCGGCCGAAAATTCTTCATATCTCACTCAAATTTAGGTCTTTTTTGACCATTTTTTTTAAATCTGGGGTAGCGCGCGAAAATAATAACAACTAGCACATTTATTTATTCGAATTGTTCAATGATTTTTTTATAAACAATTTACAAAAAAAAAATCTCTTTTTTTTGACTATAATGAAAAATACGCATTCTTTTTCTTTTTTCGACCAATACTTTTCATATTCATAAAATATAAGCCAATGCGCAAAAATAAACACCAATAAGACATATCTACAACCACGGGAAGGTTATAAATTTTTACTTTACTTTTTCTTTTTTTTT
>LUGF01006482.1:342724-362155 GCA_001625245.1 Calycopis cecrops
ACTTTAAGCACTATATTATTATTTATTTAAAATAAAACTCTGACCGAACCCAGTTTTTGATTTTTAGGCGAGAGTAGAGCATACCTACGCTCGCGCTTAAGGCATGCAAAATATATTATTTAATAAAAGTATAATATGAATTTCCATCAAGAAGTGACAATACATTCCATCAACTATACATTACTCCGAGTTGTGTTTAGTCTCACTCTGTGTTACCTACATTTAAAATATTATGGTTTATTACAATGTTTCGTTATGATAGTAAAGTAATGGCTTCATCTAGAACTCTAAGATGTTAGATGATAGATAATATAAAAACGTTTGATAACTATATATGTAACTCTTACAACAGACGTTATACAATATTTTGTTTGCTCTATACTATAATTTTAAGCCTATAATACTTCAAGGATAATATAATATGCTCTTCATGAGCCATTTTTAATATTTATCCTGTAGTTTTCGAGTTTATTCGTCACTAACATAAATACAAAGAACAATATTTGTGTATATCGCTACCACCCTCCACAGCTTTAAACGAATGAAAAGTGTTTATATTTATTATACAATTATAACATTATTTTAAAAAATAAAAACTATATCTACGTCGAAAAATGTTGTAAAATAATAAACAAACTATATATAGTTTGTAATATTATTGTTTAAATGCAATATTTTGATGAATATTTATGAAATAAATAATATACTAAAGTAACATAATGACTAGTAATTCAAGATTTGTAATATCACTTTGTGTATATTTAATAAAACTTTTATAGATAAATGGTGCGATTTTTTTGTATTAAACTAAAGAGCTACTTGGAAAAAATGTTAAATCGTCTGTGCTTCAGACACGCAAAAATTGTGTTTCTCATAATATGTTTTTACAATTTTTATTGAGAAATTAACATTTTTTTAACTAGCTTTTGTATTTAATAAAAAAAAACTTCATAATTAATCTTCATAAGTTTCTTAATATTCACAAAAAAATAATATTGAACTGACGAAACGCACACAAAAATGTTGAATTAGCAAAATTAATTAAAATTGTTCTAGCTTTCCGGATAGAGATACAATTAAGCAATATTAAATATAGACGATATTATTTATGAAGTTTGTGAAACCAAATCCATTAAAAGCTTCCTTTACTATAATATCTATTTTGGCTACTTCTCAAAGTCACGTATTTGGAATTCGAGCTTACGTAACAGTACCTAATTACTAAGCCGATTGTGTGAAACGTAGAACAGGGACAGCAAAAGTTTTCATCAATTTTGTTAATGCTTACAAGAATTATACGTACATAAGTATGTACAGTAAAGTTTCAAATACTTATCAAGAGATCTCTCTCTATAATTCCAAATTCTCTCAAGTAATCTCGCAAATAAGCCAAGGAGACCGAAAAACGATCGACCTACAACTACATTGATTTAGTATTCATAGTCATTATTATTTACCTAATACCTTATTAAAATCTATTTTATAATCAGAGAAACGTAACATTAAATAAAGTCGTGTATTTTAGCGCCAACGTTAAATTAAGCCATCAGCGCGGGCAGGGGCGGGTCGGGGTAAGATGGGGTAAGAAAGCCGTTAATCAAAGAGTACCGCCGCTTGACATCGAGGCATCGATCGTCCTGTCCCCTGAACCCTCACTTCTAAATACCTACTCGAAATACGTGCAATCTTTCTCTTTTAAATTGGGTGTGCTCGTGTAAATACGAAGTTGTCACGCTAGTTTCGTTTGCCGTCTGCTTATCCTCTCTGTAGCGAAGTAACAAGTCTTGTGTAGAGTTTGGTGTTTGTGACTTATAATTAAATGTAAATTCTAGTTATAGGGTCTCGAAATGCCAAAGCCAGTTCTTTTAATAGTAAAATGTTTTTTTTTATATAGTAGGTGAAACAGATGCGTTGCCCTCCTTCCACCACCTCAGACGGCTACTTACACACCGCACAAATCGCGGCAACATTGCTGTCATTTTCGCCAGTGTCGAGTAAGCGAGAGATACCATCTCCGTCCTGCCGGCCTAATTCGGCTGCATCAGCGACAACTCTGCTGTCGCGTCTAATGTGGTTTTTTTGTAATGTTATCGTACTGGTAATATTGGCCGGTGCCAACCCGTACAGGTTTTGGCGGTACCGGTAACCTGTTTGTCTATATAAGCACCCTAAGGCTATATCATAATATAAAAGGGGGCAAGGTGTCTGCATTTTGAGCGTCTATCCAGTTGGTCAACAAACTCATTTTCTTCCAACCTTAATAAAGATATTACGCTATAAAAATAAGATAACGTCATATAGGTCTTTAAAAATATATAATTTTACCAAGAAAATACCAAAGCAAACATTTATACTTAAATATTAGGTATAATAACATTTGTCGATTTACACTACGGACAAGCCTCACTAAGTAAGACTTACCTCACAAGTACCTCACAGAAATACATAATATTAAATATATTTTTCTTATAAATTTAAAAAACATGTAAAAGTTTTATTATATAAATAATAACACATAGAAATATGCATGACCTAGGCAAGATTCTAACCTATAGCAGTTGGTGTAAGTAATATTATATCGCCAATGGTGTACAACACTGAAACTGAGCTATTCGATCTACATTCATGTATTTGTAACACGTATGAAAAGGCTATATAAGCTGATTAAACCCACAAGATAATTGACACGTCTAGTTTATACAGGGTGTTTGCACTCCCCACTCTAATTATATGCACTTACGTCGATTAGAGGCCGTGTTGGGGCGATATAGTGCCAATTTGATAAGTAGTCACATACTAAAATGCCGCTGTATCTAGATGTAAGCGATTTATGTTTAGAATGCGGGATTACAATTTTATTTTATCATTATATCAATGTGTATTGCAATGACTATGCATCCCTTTTCAAAGAATTGCACGGATAGGGCAATTCTAAATTTTACATAGTTGTAGTGTACAATGATTATATAGAGAAGACAATATAATATAGAAAACTAGTATTATAATATAACTAAGTATAAAATATAACTAAAAACATAGTATTATAATATAACTGATTATATTTTATATTAGAAATATGTTAAATTATGTAAATATAAAGGTAAGTATAATGTATTATGTAAATATATAGGTAACTTCTCTCAATGCTGTACGTGTATACTTCATCTTAGTTGTACACACAGTTGCATACGTTTTATTAAAAACGTCAACTGCCAAATACAACAGACATTTAGTTTTTTTTAACTAAAAATGCAAATATTTGAAGTCGAATAGTTTTATATCGTAGTCGAATAGTAGGGATCGAATTTTGTTATTATTTTAACAAGACAATTATGGTATTATCTTGATTTATGGTATTCAATTCTCCGCATAGATCTGGTGTTAAGAAAATAAATAACCCCAAAACAACTACATGTTGTTTTGGGGTTATTTTAAGTGCATTGTTGATCAGTACTTTCAGTGATCTCGAGGGACTACTTAAGTAATTTGTCAGTATGGACAAAATTCTTTTGTTCAAAATAATTTTCAGTGCCAGTGCTAGTCTTTTTTTTTTTTTTTTGACGCAGGTAAAATGCATTTATGCACCTTCCAACCAGCCCTGGGTGAGCCGGAAGGGTGTGGCCAGTGCCAGCCTATAGTGAAGTAGTTGGTGAGTCCGACTAGTAGATAAAGCTTGTGCCTGATTTATTTTCTATTGGAAAGAAATCAGACACTTTTTATACTACGAGAATAGAAATACACAAGTTTGATACAAGCGAGAGGCATTAAATGGAACAAAATTTTAATGGAATACCGCTACTTCAGCCGTTATTTGTGTGATGTGATCATACGGGAGCCTATACCCTCGCGCTATCACTGTGACAATACTCGGAATACGGCAAAGCATGGCTGAATGCCCTGCTTAGACAAAAAAAGAGAGACGTTCATCGCTGTCATAGGCGTAGAACTCTCACTATTAGCATTCATTCCAACCGACACCTACGCTAAAACGATGAACCGGAACAATCGAAGTAGGAGGGTGGAGAGAGTAGTAGTAGTAGTTAGGAGGTTATCACTTTACTCTCAAGGGATACCATTTTACCGACAGTTAAAATGGTGTCCCTTGAGAGTAAAAGTAAGTGATTGATAGTAGTGAAGATACTAATATATTATCTTGAAAGTACGTTTCGATATGTTATTACATAAAACAAACCGCATAAAATAATTTATTAGATACCAGGTTATGGCTGCCATAACAATAGACATACATTTGCAAAAGATAAGAACTGATAAGAGTGTAATTACTTCAGAGGCAAATCTCATATCCCGTTTAGATAAGGATTTCGGGGTTCTGTGACCGACACTGAAACTAAGTCGAGAAAATAAAGTAATCTCAATACATACACACGCTTACGCATACACACACGTACACGCTCACTTCTTGACATCTAACTGACATTAAAACGTACTATCTGTTCGTACGTAAACCTATTTTTTTGGCTCATTGTGCTTATCTATCTATATTATATGTATGTTTCTTGTGTATGTGTGTATGTAACCGAATTTTCAACTACTGGACCGATTTTGACGAAATCATTTGATTTGTGTGTTGATGGGGATTTTAGAAGGGTATTCGGTATTTCCACGAGATCATAACTTCTGCAGGTGAAACCGTGGGGCGCAGCTAGTTATTTATAAAAACCACTGCGTGCATGTGTGATCACCTAAGCAATGCCGAAAAGGACTACCCATATCTGACAAGCTTGATGTAAGACGCTATAGTTAGGCAAACTCAACAGGGGAGGGGTAGGGTCATCCACCCGTCCCTCTGAATCAAGGCCGGTAAGGATTGGGAGGACGGACATTAGAGGCGTGCTCCTTTAAAGTAATGGGGCTAGGCATCACGATGGATATTTGACCCAATAGCTTGGTTTTGACGTCGTAGTAGAGACTATTCAGAGGCAGCCAGACAGTCCCCAAGAAGGAGTGGCCTTTTCGTCAAGGCCATCCTGTCGCTGGAGAGATTCTGTCACTTGCAGATTCGGGACCCTCCAATTATAGCGGCTGAAGGTATCCGCAGGAGTTTAGTCGATATTTGGGGTGCAATACCCCCAAGTGTCAAGTTCGATATAGATCTAGGGGACACCCGTGCTCCTAGGTATCAAACGTCAATATATAAGTACACCTGAGTCAACAAAACATAAAAAAATATTATGAAAATGTAGTTATAAAAGTTGAAAGTTTATATAAAACTTTAACCCAAAAGTAAGTTTGTAAGAAAGTCCGTAATTATTGAAGTTAGAATTCACTAACGTGACTTGGACCCCAGTCACTAGTACTATATAAAAATAATACTTTAATGGAAAGCCTAGAGCTCAAAAGTCACAAATTGGGTGATAGTTAAATGAGTTTTCTAAAATATATTATCGCATTTGAAGTCCAAATGCGTTTGACAGTCAAACTGACCCGAGTAGAGCACAGTCTAGACAACGCATATCAAAGGCGAACTAATTAACTAAGCTTTCTCGCTCAAAACCAAATGAGATTATAGAAAATCGAACAGAAGTTTAGGGTAGATCTTTTACCTGTTTTATATGAAACATCAAAGGACCCTCAATAACACAAATTTCAATTCTTTTGTAAAACTGTGTTTTTAGAAGAAGATCCAAGAATATCAATATTTCTAATATATCAACGCATACGTTTATGCGTAAATAGTCCAAGAGGTCCTAGCGTATATCTAAAGGTCACATGCCCTAGAATTTCTGATTTATTCTTTATAAAACTATTGTCTGCTGTACGACATACATAATATTTTCAATTGAAAATTGTTTATTGAATTATATTATAAATTATTTTTTATTATTAAATATTTTAAATATTAGTAAATTTGTATTTGAACTACTTTTTCCCTGCTAATTGCTACTTAATAGTCGAATAGCGTTGTAACAACAGAAGAGATTCTTTGCTTGATACCGGAAACCACCGGAGGCAGTCGGATATAAGGAGGAGAAGTCGGTCCTTTTCACCAAAGCTAGTCTGTCTCTGATAGCAGATCCGGGACCCTCCAATTGACCCATGGAGACGGTAAGAGAAAGGAGGGCAGCGCATTTGTATAGCCTCTATGCGCATGTTTGTGGGCGTCCGTAGTCTTGAAAATGGCTCCGACTGCTCGTTTGCCCTCTTATACCACAAAAAAAATATATTGCATAAATGCATCATAAATATATTCCCCTGTGTCAACAAAAAAAGGGTATACCCAATGTAAATACGAAATTCCAATGCTCGTTTTCCGCATAAGAGAAAGCTCGCTTCAATTTTTTTAAAAAACATCGCTGTTATTTTAATATATTATTAAACATCCCGCCTTCATTCAGTTGGTAATATAATGAAATTTAAATATGAAATTCTCGGTGCTGTTTGACTTTCCAATGTTCAAACAGACGTTGATATGTGTTTATAAAAAAAAAAATTATAATTAAAATAGTACTTACATAATATTAAATACATTTATAATGAAACATCTCGTTATGCATTGTGTCGAAGTTTTCAGGTTGATTTTTGAATAAGACATGCGAGAGAGATAAAACCGACTGCAGTACGTCTTCATTTGCCTTGAGGAATCCAAGATCGAGCAAATTTTTTGATCCAGTTCATATTCAGTCATCGTACTAGTGATGAGAAACGTTTGGTTTTTGAAGTGAAAACTTCTCTAGTAGTGTTAGGAAAAATATAATGAGTTCACGTCAGGAGTACTCTAAGTAGCACAGAAAAATGATGATACGCTAACTCATAGCACAAAATATAGCGTTTGTGATACTAAGAACAGATTATTGTTGATTGATAATTTCACTTCTATCAGCAATCCCTTAACTGTTGTTTTTCATAAATAAATTATGTCGATTTAATAGCTCTAATTTTATTTTAACTGTCTCGTAACTAAAATATTCATTATAAAAACAAGAACATAATTATTTAAAGAGGGACGGCGATAGCACTGCTACGAGACACTAAGCATTGTGAAAATGTGCAACACTAATAAACTCGTAGAGTGCTACGGGGGCGTAGCGCTGCTACATTATAAACACGTAGCCGTGCTACATTGTGTAGCGCTAACACGTAGTTGAATGAGCGTTTTCAGTTTTATCTTAATTATAAATTATATAATAAACACATTTGCTTTGTATTGTATTAATACCTATAACAAAATTAACTGATGCAAAAGTTTGTTAATCAATTTTGATGAGATTTCCACAGTTGTATTTCTGAAAGTTGAATTAATTAAAAATGGACTGGTAAATAGACGGTTTTGTCTTAATAGCCATGATACATATCATAAATAGAAGAATTATATATATAATAGAAGAAAAAAATAGTAGAAAACTGCGTATTACAGCTAAATGTAATTAATTACATCCTGCTAAATTTCGAATGTTTGTTATTGTTACACAACTTAATAATTAAACTGACTAAGTTGCAATTTTGCAAAAATGTAGATTACAAAATATCTAAGATAATATAAACATTCCATTTTACCTAAAATAAACTAATGGTCCCTTTGAGATATGACATGCTTGCAGACTAGGGCTGACGTAACTGGCTTCGCTTTGAATCAAAAAACCAGAAAATAAAGAGTTCGACTTGCACACCGAGGGCTCCGTACCAACAAGAGTTGACAAATTTATACAACACACATTTCGTAAGAATTGAGCACACGTATAAGTTGGTAATGTTTTATAAGCAATAAAATTTTTGTAATAGATTAAAGAAAGATCTTAACAAAATATTATTATTATTAAATATTATTACTATTTACAAATTTTAAGATTTAGTAGTAAGAACTTTCTTTTTTTTTTATTTCTTTTAAATTTAATAAATCTAGTTTTAGAAGAGTGTCCAATATGTTTTAAGAAACGTGCAATTTTTACAAAATTTTTACATAAATGACTTTAGCATTTCATTGTCATGACGAATTGCGAAAGAAGAAATATTTTTCTTGAGCTTCAAGAAGCAGCAAATCTCCGAGTTGACATTAGCTTTCCGTTTATTTTTTTACTGGTACAAAAACAAAAGAGAATATTACTGAGCAGTGTCGTTATATAATTAAATGAATAAATTAGAATTTATAAACTAGATACTTTTTTCATTGAAAGCGAATAAGCTGTTAGTAGCATCGATTTTAAAGTTAAATAGTATATGTTCAGTAACAGATATTATGAGTTTTCGGGATCATCAAATTGTTTTAATTTTTTTTAAGATAACATGGACGCCATGTGCCTAATTGTTCTTTGAATTATGATGATGAATATGATGAGGAAATATCACCCATTTGTATCTGATCACACATTTTTACACAAATATTTTTTTTCTGTACTTGGCTAGACATCATAAAGTGTGATCACGCTATCAACCTATAGCAATAGACGTGCCCACTATTATTATTAATATTATTTTACCATTTAAGTTAATTTTAAACACTGCTCCCTGAATTCCTCGGAAGCTTAGGTAATTGACTTATAAACTAGTAATTTGTTTGTATTGATAGTTTACAATTTGTAAGCTATAATATATATAATACAAGTTTCCAGTCAGAGAAGATACCTCTTGTTAAATAATTTTGTTTCCTTCAGTAAGTAAGTAATTTATCTAAACATGACATTTTGTTCTCGTTCGTCTCTTACAATTTTGCTATTCATTTGTCCAAAACCTGCCACGAAATATACTTTCACTTTTTGGATATTACTCTAAATTTTACAGAATCGCGCGGACGAAAATCGCTTTATAAGTTCTTAGCTTTAGTCGAAGTGAGCATTTCAAAGTGGTTGCCAAATTTCACTTTAACTTTTCCGTTTGCTTTCTTTGATCGCACGCCTTTTGTGTTATAGGAAACGCATGAAACCTGTAACAAACCCAGGTGAAACTTTTGAATACCCAAACTCAAACACATTAAAAACTCAATAAATTAAAAAAAACATTTGTTAATTAAATACGCACCAGCTTAGTATTTAATCAGTCACCTTTTATTATTCCTATCCGTACGTTTAAGGGCTGGATCACGAATTTAATACAAGCCTAGGGACATCCAAATAAGTGGATTACCAATACGATATACGAGTGCCCTCGTCATGTCCTTGTAGCTAATGCTTCCTTAACAAAATACGCATGTGTGTACATCCACAGAGTAGATGACACTCAGAAGCGTTAGATTTTCTTTATTTTTAATTGGTTATAGGTCTCTGAACTTTCTGAGCATATGAAACGCTGCAGACATTTTATATAATAAAAAACTAATGCTACGTTGTATTCATCCAGACGAAACGACCGGGGAGGTACCTCTCGCTTAAACTATACTGGTGTAATGTGACAGGTACGATATGCACTTTAATGACATCGATAGGATTGGTCCGTTTTTTTAAGTATAGTTAACGAGCATCGGAGAATTTTGATGCTCCAACTCCTATAAAAATTCGCATCTTCGATTTATGATCTATAGATCGCTATAAGATCTAGCCGCCTTTCGACGAAAACCTGCCACGGAGCAAAATGGAAACTCGAACGTAGCATAAAACGCGGCAGAAGAGCTATCACTTTACGCCAGTATCGAATGAGCGAGAGGCGTATCGACCCAAATCAGCATCGCAGCTTGGCACTACCTCTTACTAACTTTGAAATTTGTCCCCTATGCTATTAAAATGTTTTAGTACAGTATCTGTGTAGCAGATAGTCTATGCGAAAGATGCGTCTAGTAATCATGGTAACAGTATACGGTATCGTACGTATGCCAAGATTTCGTATTCATTCGTAGTCGCGGTACGACGTAGATAATTTTAAGATAAATTATTTTACATTCTCCATCCAAACGCTCAGTGTGGTGTCTTGTTTGTATTCATTTAGGAACGTATTTGATAGAGCAATTGTTTTATATTAGTGAGCATATTTATATGTGTATGTGTATAATAAATAAACGCGGCAAATTAATATTTTTATGTAATTAGGTTGAAAGAATTAATGACGTCATTAAATCTTGTTAGCTCGTCCTATCCACATATGAAGGCTACAGGAGGTGCTTAAAAATACGCAATTATAAATTTGTATGATATTATAATTTTTGTCATTGCAATTCCTCCGATCAAGTAACTCCATTTTCGTTCACAGTAAAGTGGAGTTACCTGATCTGAATCTGAATTACATATTTTCTTTATAACACGATGCAAAACAATAACTATTGTCATAAGTAATCAGTCATTATAAGAACACATAATTTACTAATCTGACTGTAAATGCTAAATTCATCAATTTAAAGTAATTTAAGTCGCAGCTTGAAATAAATGTCCTTTCAAAATGTATTTTGTGAAACGATAAACCTTTTTACGTTAGGTTTCGCAAGCCCGTAAATTTACGACCATATTTAATGAAAAGACAAAAAAGTAATATTCGATGTGAACCCGATCACCTTCGAGTTTTGAAGGAGATTCTTCTAATTTGCCTTAGAAAGTTTTACTACGTTCTACAACGTCTCTTAGTATTGAGCGTTATTAAAAGCTTACAAAATATCTTAACCGATTGAATGTGGCGAATATTTTCCAAAACTTTTGGCGTAGCGGCGTAAAAATATTTTGTGACAGGGGAGCCGTGTCATGCGCCATAGATGTTGATGACATGACTACCGTGTCACCCTCTATGTTTATAAAAAAAATGTCTTACACGTTTATAGACTTGATCTATTCAGTTAAAGTTAAACCACGTGTTTACAGAAGGTTAAAGTTGTCTTGGGTGGTATTGGAAAGATTTTGTATTAAGTATTAAGTAAGTAGTATTTAGTATGTTCTAAAAAAAATCAATATTTATGCGCCTAATAAGAGTTATTGTTAATGCAGCTCATAAAAGGTTGAATCGCATTTTTTATATTTCATAGAATATTCAGAAACGAAGCCACAGGCTTGATTGGCATGGGAAATTATGAAGATTATATTCAGAGTTGAATGTGATTTGAGGGACATACAATCGATTTTGAATGACACGACTGCCGTGCCATATGCCATATCTCAAAGAAACTTATGATACGGCTGCCGTGTCATGCCGGTTAAAAATAACTTGAAAAATATTTGAGTAACTGTGTCTCTTACGGAGTAATATCACTTAAATACCGAGTCAATACAGGTTACCGTAAAATGTTAAAAATCATAGAGAATCACAGATAATAATTTTAGAGAGAATTGAATTGTTTGTATTCAAATCCTTTAGCGTGTTATTTCTAGGCCTACATTGGCTCGTTCAAATATGAATTTGCCAAAGAAAAAACCTCGTTAAACATTTAGTTTACTGTCTCTATATTACTCTATAGTACTTAAATCTGTGAAACATTAAGTATTTAAGAGGTCAGTGGTCATTGTTGCATTACATGGGAATCGGGGCGCCATGATCAGGGAGGGGGTAGAATGAGAAGCTCCATGCAAACTGCATAACCTCTAAGTGAATGTTAATGGGCATCAGGACTAGGTTGTCACCAGAATGCTCATTTCATCTCTTACTATATACAATATATAATTATAATAAATTTTTGCCTCCAAAAATTTGTAAAAAAATTAAAATAGCGTCAATGAAGCTGGACGATCATGTTGAAGTGGGTAACAACTCCAGCGCAAGACGGTCAAGTCCAAACCGAAATATTGGTATTAATTATTATCATTATTATAGTTTGTAATAAATTAATTACGCTTGTCACTTTGTACCTCTCGCAAGTACACTCTTTCGCTTCTTGCCTTGGCTTTCATTTATCTGCCTCAGTTAATTTTTCCACTCAGCTTCATTTTAGATATAATAAGTGGTCTGGGGTCATATATTCCACCGAGTCTGTAACCACTTCACCAAAGCAAAAACAAAATAAAGCATCGTCGTAACTGCCTTCAGTTACGACGATGCTTTATTTTAAGGAATTTTGATTGCAATTATTATGGGTGTCATTCGCAGATGTGGTAAAAAATAAAACGTTCAAAATACATTTTTTTAGTGAATACAGTAACATGATTGAACATTTTACGCAGTAAAAGTTTAGGTCTATAGAAATTTACATAAAGTTTGCTATCACTGTGCCATAAACTTAAATGACTCCCATGCCACTTGTTAGTAACAAAGTTTCTCGCCTGGAATGTTCTCGTGGCGGATTATCAAATGCTTGGTTATTAAGATGTTTAGAAATAGGTAATGTTGCTACTCTGTTATTATATACCAAATCAACGGTTTAAGTACAACGTGGTAAAGAGACGAGGAGAGTGAGAGAGTGCATAAAAAGTCGATTAATTGTTGTTTAATTTAAAGTTTTTAAAGGTTCATTCCATTCCGTACTCGTGTATTACGAAACATTTTCCTGTGGACCACTTAAAATAATCTATAATAATAGTAATTGTATTATGTAAAGAACTATATTTAGATAATTAGATTATTTTGGTGCGGTGACAGTGAGTGATGATATTTAATGTATGTGCTTGCTTCATTTCGTGTATTCCCATTATATGTGTACCTATACGTGAGTGTTTTTTATACCACATAAATTGCTACGTTTATTGTATAGTTTTACGTTTATTATATATTTTTACGTGGGTGTTGATATTTGGTCTGACTCATTATCATTTTGTATCTGCATGAACTTTCTCACAATCCGGCCGGTATTTAATATGGTTGCTTTTTGGAGAGCTATGTTCGTCTTATCTGTCAGATTTTATAATTTTATGCTATTATTTACGTCTTGGGACTGCTTCAGTTGTAGATATAACAATTGGGACTATAAATACTCTTTCCTGTTTAATACTCAATATTTCTTCTTTTAATTGTATGTGTTTTATCATTTTTTCAGTAATTCGTATTTCTGTGTGTTTGATACTGCTCTATCTACTATAAAACTGTTTTATTGTGCTTGTATTTTAATGTCTGTTATTATGAATAGTTTTATCGTCAATAATGGCTCGATTATAATACAGTTTATAAGTTAAGTTTTAATTACCTTTTGCGGTGTGTATTTATAAGAGGATGTGTTAGTATTTTGTATGAGTTTATGTTTCAGTGCAAGTTTTTGGTGTTTGATTGACAATTTGTTTGTGCCTATGTGTATAACCTGTGTGTGTAATAGTTGTACATGTTCCGGTTACGTGTTAAATAATTTTTGGTTGTGTTTTACATCTGCGGCATTTGTCATCTCAGACTTCCTTTGATTATATTTTCTGTATTTTGTATTTATAGCTTGGCATTGTTTTTCTATTATAAAACCTCCAGTCTCAAGAAATGATTCGTTTCGTATTTTTTACCACATTTTGGAAGCAAGAAGGTAAAGAAGTTTTATTGTTATAATTGAGAAGTACCTGCATTTAAAATTTTCTACACCTGTAAGAGTTTTGTTACCTATATGTACCAATATACCATATTTGGGTGATTGGGTGAAATTGGTGGCGGTAGTAGATCAAAATCCCGAGTATTAAAGTACAATACTATACAATACATCATGCATTAATAAAATATACTCTTGTCCACAATTGCAAAAAACGCCATTAACATTTATAAATTTGGTTAATCATAAAACACCACGAAGCCAAGCCTCATCAAAGTCCCAGGGTAACATAAATTTACATCAAAAGCGTCTAGGACGGAGTCGTCACAGCACGATGTTTCTCGTCTAACTTACGGTTAACTTTAACTGAATTATATCGTCATTAGCCTTAGAGAGCCTTTATCTATTCATCACTTTTATTTTCAACCTTCTTTTGTATTTATTCTTTTATCGTCGTTGATTTAAATAAATGCAACGTATGTTGTAAAAAATAATATAAAAATATTTTGGATCGTGAATGCAACAATAGTAATATATGCTTACTCTTGCTTACTCCGACTATCTCCTATTTCTGTCACATTGTAATTATTTTATCATACAGTATTATTATGTATGTCTGTCCTTTATAGAATCGTTAACTATATTGATCATGTGATTATCTTTAGCAAAGTTGTTGTATATAAGCCTACTAGTAATGTCTAGTCTACCCATGTCTTTCTTTCAAATTTATTTTAGTTCGTGGCGTATTAATGCGCGCAGGGTACAGCTAGTAATCAATAAATCCTTAAAATTGATGTTTTTATTTATCGTATGTATTTTCTACAAGTATACTAAGTGTCATATGTGTTGCGTGCAAGTGTTGTTACATTTATAATCTAAGAATTGATTTTATAGTTCAAATACATGAAATACACCAATAATTGTCCTGTGTCCTAATGATCCCAGATATAAAGGGGGCGCTTGTGGCACTGGTTGTGTTTTTGTTTTGTTTCGAATCCGAATCAGGTCATTATTATCACACCTCTTTTCTCAGGCGGTCAAAAAGCTAGACTTGTGGTATTGTTGGTATAATTGAAGGTAAAATAATGTTCATAATCTTTATTATACTCGTACTGTACAGATTTGTGTTTCCTCTGAATTGCAACTACAACAAAGAGGATAAACATGTTTGATACAAGGCACATACCCATCAGCAACAAACTTGCACACGCGTTCGAATTATTAGTTTGAGTTTGGTAAATGTTTAAGTAAGGACTTGCTCTAAGACTTCTTTACTGATTACGATACGATGAAATAAGCTTACGACACCTTTTATAAAAAAATATTGTCATGTTTTATTATAACTTTTGGATACGAATCGCTTTTATTTGTGTTCTTAAAGAAAGATATGTATAAAAAACGATATAATTTATTTCTTGGGTTAACATTTAAGTATTGAATCATAAATAGGTATAACAGATATATAAAATATTGGATTGTAGGTATGTTATGCATACATAATAAAATAATACAGGTATATTTAGATGAGTTTCGATTAAAGTTCAAAAATTTAAAATATATTTAGCTCATGTTTAGTAAAAATTGTAATGTTTAATTTCTGTATGCAATTCAATTTAAGTTTTAAGTTTTATACACGAAAATCTTGTTTCGATGTTTTTGTTCATACTTATTCTAAAAGTTCAGTGAACCTATTACCATGAAATTTTTCATGCGTATTCGGTAAGTATGAGAATAAGGTTGTGAAGTATATTCCAAATGTTTATCCCGATATTTTATAGGTCGTAAATCACGCAGGCGAAAATACCAGACCCACATTTCACACAGAAACATATTTAATAATAATTCTGACAAAAATATTTGAAAATCGTATAATCGTTTTGATAATTCCATACTACCAGATGTCAACGTTTTAAATTCTAGGTCATCTAGGACTCTATTCCGACCATGATGTGTGCAAGTGCGGGCGTGGCTGCGTGAACTTTGAAAGAATTTCTTTGCCTTAGTAATTAACTCGCCAAAGTGACACATTAAACGACGACTCTGATCAGCTAGTTTTTCAATATAAACGCCTGCACGTGTCTGGACGTGTTAGCGCGGGGTCGATTTGTCTTCGAGCCAGCCCCCGGCCCGCAGCCCCGGTGATGCTGACTATCGCTCACGGCCCGCAAATCCCCGATGTTTGAGCGGCCGGATTGAAAACGAATTCCGTCCAAACGAATAAATTTATCTCACTTACACGTTATCTTATTTTTCGAGCATTTCTCTACATAGCATATTTTTTTTTATTTGATACAATAAGGTCTGTACTATCTATATACAAGGCAATCCTGACTGACTTATACAGTATGCCAAAAAAACGGAACATCTTTCAACAAAACGGACAATAAAAAACATTAAAATGTGAAAATGTAAATAATGCGATATTTTTAATGTTCTTTTTTAATTTAATGCTTTAAAACGTATTCTTTTATTGTTGGTATATAAAATATTTAAATAAAGAAAATATTCGGTCCGCAGACCGGCGCTTTTGCGACTGCATCGCGATTTAGAGCCACAGCATACAGACGACTTTTAGACGCGGCGACCGGTGACTTTGCGACTCTCTGCGACCGGTTGGTGAGAGTCGTGCGATATTCGTACGACAGTGGCGACTACTTTTAGACGTTATTTGACATTAATTGACATACAATCAACTATGTCTCTGCGTCTTGAATTGTGCACTCCCCGCGTTGTCGCTGCATTCAGCTTCTTAAAAGCGGCTAAATCAAGGGTGGCCGCGTCTAAAAGTCTTGTGTGTGCTGTCGTCCTTAGTGAGCATTGAGAAACGATGTTTAGAAATTCAACTCTTAAGGGAATTAAAGAGGGGGGTGAAATGTATATCCCACTAAAACATTTTGTAAAAAACTAGCCAAGTCTAAGGCTCCTTACTGAGATTTCTTTGCGTTGCGATTGCGTTATAAGTCTTATTCATTAAATGTTGAGACTCAATACGCGGACTATATAAAGAAATCGCAGCATGTTGTCACAAACAAATGTAATGAATAACTACAAAAAAATTCATTTGAATCCATCCAGTAGTACCATCAGATATTAGCCTGGATAAATAGACTAACGGACTAACAGACAAATTCCTTATTTGAAATAACAACGCATTTATTTATTTTTAATCAATAACTCATTAATAAGGACTTCCATACAAACTTTCAACTCCTATTTCATCGCCTTAGGGATAGAACTTCAAAAATTCTGTCCTTAGTGGGTGTCTACTCAATAAAAATACCCTACTCACCAAATTTCGTTGCTGTAACTTTAACAGTTTTTGCTCGGCGATGATGAATCAGTCAGTCAGGACATGTTATTTTATAAGTATAGATATATCCTTTTCCCAAACACTATAAGTAGCTAGTTTATCTCTGTACCAAATTTAATCAAAACTACTTTAGTCGTTGAGGCGTAATAGCTTAATAGATAGACAGAGTTACTTTTGCATTATAATTAATATTAGTAAGGCAGTAAGCACTCGAAAAATGTTTTTTTTGTCATTGCATATTTTTTTAGTATTACAGTTGTGATAATAATGATATATCTTTTTGAAATCCTTGTGTTGAGCCCTTTAATTTGATACCTATATTGCAGTGTTCGAAGAAAAAAAAAATATTGAACTGAAGTCCAAAGGCGTAGCAACGCCGCCATGTTTGGTTGGTAAAGCCACCTATCTAAGAACACTTGGGCTGCTCAGACGAGTCTAACGACACCTCAACTATGTAAATCCGTTAAGCGGTTCTAGAGATATGAGGTAATAAAGAATATTACATACATACAAGATAAACGCGAAAAACATATACCTTTCCTTGGCAGTCAGGTAATAAGGTTTATAAAGAACTTTATCTACACTAATGTTGTAACATTCTACTTATGTTTTAAATACTTGACTTATAATAACTACTGTTATAGCTCAGACAACAAAAAACTCAATTTAAGCAATTTGACATGATCTTATAATATCCAAATCGATATCGTAAAATCTCATTATAACACTGTGTGAGAGCGAGAGAGAGAGAGTGAGTGGTGAGAGAGCCTTATGTCAAAATCCTTAAAAGCGCGCGCTGCAGCTGCGCTCTCATTGGTTAGATTTTAATGGCGCCCAGTTCGACAATACCCGTACGCTTGAATTTAATGTTTCGCAATGTTTTAATAACAATTGATTAATTGCATTAGTGAAGATAAAGTAGTTTATGCAACTGCATATAACACGGGTATTAAAACACTCGTTAACTATTTTGAAACTCGCTTCGCTCGTTTCAAAAACTCACACTCGTGTTTTAATACCCTTCATTATACGACAGTTGCATAAACTACTATTAATTTATAAATAAAACTTTACACACACTACCATTGATATATAAGATACACGTAATTATTGATGAAATTTCTGTGTGTATTTTGCAGTGTTGAAAATTCTACATAAATTGTTACAATGTCATAATATCATGTTATATGATATTTAGTTTTTAATTACGAAAAAGTTTCACTTTCATCGAATTTCGATCTGCGCGGGTTCACTTGTAACGAGTAAAACATTCGCGTTTATTCAATATTTTTTTATTTTCTACTTTATTTTCTGCAAATCTTCAGAATGAGACCATATTCGATTTTAAGTGCAACTATCCTCCCATAATCACTGAGATGTAAATCAGATTACATTTTTAGTATGTGAGATTATTTAAGTCAAAAATAGATATAGCTATAGAACATATTATACAAAGTTTCAAAAAGTCGCGCCAGACTCAATTCGGTCGCAGACGTCAACGCTCGGCTGCTAAACATTAATTTGCAATAAAACCCGCGTCTCGCGAAGTGTCGTATAAATTAAAGTAATCTGATGTTTCCAAAGAAAAACAAATGATAAAAGATAAAAGGAGGCGACAGTAACAAGTGCTTTTAATTTAACTTTTTGATATCTTCGCGAGTTCCGAACACCCGCTGAATCCGAATGAGAGACCAATTTGATTCTTATTCTTTATATCGACTTTCATAAATGCTGCATCATCATCGTCAATTATCTCATTTTATTCTTTTTGTGTCACAAACCTTGTCCCGCGGTTTTCTCTGCACTTGTTTTTTATAATACAGGGTAACGAGAAATCGTATAAAATTGATAACTATCGATAAATGCGTTCCTTTCGTTTCCTTTTCCAATGGCTATTCACAAACCACACGAAACGTAATAGCGTAGCTGTCAATTCACGACAGTATCATGCGAGCGAAATCCTCCCTGTCGTGGCGTTCCATTTTCGCTACAATGGAGAGTGGTACTACTTACTTATTAAATCTAACCCGAAGTGATCCTTTATCCAGTATTAACTACAATTTTATTTTATTCCATATTGTGACGTTTATCTTTGTCCAATAGAAATAATAATTATCATACACCAAATAATAATTATACAAAAAACGCCATTTATATTTATAAATTTTATCATTTACAAAATTATATACTTTATAAACGTTTGATGTCATTCTATATACTTTTACATAGTTATGGAACCATAAGTTTATGCTTATTGTAACACAGGTAAGATAATGTGGGATAAGATTATTTTCAAAGAATATTAATGAGAATTTAACTAATGATGAAACAAATGTCATAATCAAAAAAAAATTAACTGTCACTACACCTGCTACTCTATGAATGGCATTTATAATTTAGTCGTAATGAATTACTAATCAAAGAATATCCCCCGGGGAATCTTACTGGAATCCTTGGGGCACAGATCTAGACTGGCTCTTCCTGGCCGGAACAGTCAAAATAACGCACCAATGACTATCACGCTTTAAATTTTTTTGTCATTGAAATTTTTTTCTTATCAATTTAATGTGTTCTATAATGGAGTATTTTGAGTACATCGCAAACTTTCTTACGAGACTGCTAATAATTTAATAAAGCATTCTACTTCAGTTACTTTGACAAAGGCTTGATCATGTAACCTGAATTTTGCGCATTATTTTTAATACATAAATGAAGCTAGAGTATAAGGAGACAAGATAAGTGATGAAGACAAATTCAGATTAGTTTGGAATTTTGCATACATATAGACAATCGGTGACAATACAATAATTTTATATTTAAC
>LUGF01006482.1:362297-376847 GCA_001625245.1 Calycopis cecrops
TTCGACTGCATGCAAGCATGCAGTGTGGCACTACCTCTTACCTTACTACTCTTACTATATTTCATTTAACACATTTCAAAATTGAAAATCGCATTAACCAGAAATACAACAAACTTGAGCATCGCGAACGGTCGTAATTTATAGACCCTCCCCTTCCAGTGTCTCTGTATAACTTAGAAACTAGTTTGTAATTTGATTCAGCCCAGGGAATTAGAAGAGCCCACTAACCTAGTGATGTGCGAGTTCAGTTCTAACGCTAAACCTAGTTTGAAGTCCCGGGGGCGAACATATAATGTACAAACATACGATCCGGAGTTTGTGCGTATCTTAGATACTAGTAATGGGGTGATGGATACTAGATCTAGATGTAGCATGTATGGGTTATTTGTTGTACTCGATTAAATATTGCTAGGTTCCCACACCTAATTTGTTTGTGTTTTTAGGGTTTCATAGTAAACAAGGAATCCTTATAGTTTCGTCATGTCCGTCTATCTGTCCGCGGTTTTACTCAGGGACTATAAGTACTAGAAAGCTGTAATTTGGTAGGGGTATGTAGATTAATCATGAAAAAAGTGGTAGAAAAAATCTTAAAAAATATTTTTTCGGTATCGCTCTCATACTAGTAAAATATGGGTATCATTGGGGGTATTCTGTCCAATAATCATCGTGTGTGTATAGGTCAATGAAAAAAAACATGAGGTTGAGGACACCATTTTTCGATTTAGACATCCTTTTGCGAAATATTTGGTTTTAAAATACATTTTTTGTTAGACTTAAGGGTCCACCCTGAATCTTCGCAGCTATTAACCATGGACACGTGAAAAAAAAATACAGTAGTAGTATATATTATAATTAAATTTACGGAAAAATTTCAGATCTGAGTAGGAAATAAAAACTATATGTTTCCATGCTGACCCCTTGCCTCTTCACTCCAAAGGAGTGCGCCACCAACGCCTACGTGTGGACGGGCGGAAGACTCTTCAGCTGAGCTACAATTAGTGTGGCCATCAAAGCCTGTCTGGTGTAAATATCCCTGTCCGGCATAGCCTTAGGAATCACACAGCCCCACCACGACAAGGCGGCAGCGCATCGTTAAACTATGCTTTAAAATTTTGTAATGTAGAAGTATGTTATATACAATTTCTTGTGCAGTTCTCGTTACGAAATCATGAAAAGTATTGATCGCTCACTTTAATACACTTTGCATACAAGTTTCGCCGGCCATAAATAACTTTTATGCGAGGTTTATGTAAACACATAGCAATAAACTCGTTCGGCTAACGCTTGGCGGAGAGATCAGCGCTACTTGAGGATTGACACATAAGTGATATTGAACGTAACTCTACTTTTTGTTCCTTATAGTATATAGTGTTGTTTACATAGCACTAGAGTCGTTCTTTTAACCCTACGAGTATGAGGCAGGGTGTGTCATACCCATATGATATTTAAAAATGGTGTACATTTTGATTGAAATATTTGTTTTTAATTTTCACAAAGAAAAGGGAACAGGAAGTATAATAGTCATACCCGGCCACATTGTTGATGTAAATTTTTCACCTAAGGGTTAAGAATATAATAAACATAGCATATAATAAAATAATATAATAAAACAAATTAATTATATGTTGAAATTACACGTTATTAAAACGATCTGTGGCAAATATATTCTTAAAGCCAAACTAGTTAGTTTGTATAACATATCAGTCCGCTCCGATCTCTATAATCTAGTTTCTAAGTCTAGTAATTAACTGAATCGTAGGTACTTGTTTTACTTTAGTAGTAACTTTTGGTAAGGGATATGAATTGCAAATTTAATATTCTACATCCTAATATTTTATACGTGGCTACCAAGCAGCCTTATTACCCTTATTACCTAATTTACCACCCGATGTAAACTAGTGCTCATAGGCAAGCACATAATCTTAACACATTAACCAATCCCTCACGCGTACATGATTGGACCTGTCGATCATGAAATACTGTTGTAAATAAGCGACGTTTTCTATTTATTTCGAAATTATCAAGGGGGGAAGAGAGTTAAGGATAACAACATGAGCCCTACTTGCGCAGATGTATGTACATGGGTATTTGATATCAAATAACAAAAGTTCTATAACATAAGTCAGGGTTGATGATATTGTAAAACCGCAAGTACAAAATCGAAATTCCGTAACATACATATTTGATTTTAAACTACAAAGGACACAGCTTGTTTCTAATCCCTGTTAAACCAAAACTTCACCCGGGGACAGCGTTCCTGCTTTGAATCCGAACGAGAAATCCCAAATGTACCTTACCAATAAAATGTTCTTTTTGAAACTAGCTTTAACGTATTTTGTTTATATATCGTCAAACATTTTTGACGATAGATTGGCTCAATTGGTAGCACGGTGTATCCATTACGGTACACCGCGGCTTCACAGGCTTCTGCTGTTCCGGGTTCCAATCCCGTCCAGGTATTGGACGATATCGGTGAATCGGTGAGGTCCTACGTGAAGATCAGGATTTGATCAAAAAGTAGTATTAAGTTTTTTATTTTCTTATAACAATGCGAAATTAGGGAGACGGTGTTTCACTTCTTCCAATGAATTAAATTGAACATCATATAAAATGTTGATAATGTAATATCATGTTTAAAGCTGGTGCCAATTGTGCTTAATTCTCTAAGCAATTTAATGTGATGTTGTCACATCACGAATGTAGCAGACGAATTCGCCTTTGACTTGGCACCGACTTCAAACATATTGTATCTTTTTCATAATTATATTTATAACTATACATAATTATATAAATATTATTAATTAAAGTAACCCAATAACTTTACTGTCTCCTATTTATATAGGCCGCCGGTTATATTTATATATTTATAAAACCGCCGCGGAAGCAAAGGCACTTTGTAATAAGCAAAGGATTTTGCATGTGTTTTTTGTAAGTAGTGCCATGCCGCGCTAATTACAGCTAAATTGGGCTACAAACAACATTTTGCGTACATGATACACACATAATATAAATTATACAATACATAATACATAACAAAAATAGGAGCAATACCTCGTAATATAACATGTTGTTTATGGGTCTTGGTATCTGCCCACTGGCCACCGCCAATTTTCCTCCTAATACTTAAAAATAATGCAAAGATATAGGAGACTGTTGATGATTAAACTGTATCGAGAAAACTAAAGCAATTCTTTTCGATTTAAACTCTTTAAGAGCTGTCTCTTCCCAACATGTTGTTCCCAACACTAAAACCTTACCGTTAGCACCTGTGTGCTAACGGTAAGGTTTTAGTGTTGGGAAATAAATACAGATGGGAAACCATTCGCTCTAAAAACTAAGTACAAAATGCTGTGACGGTAAGCGTTTATTATGTTGACTATGCGTTCTTTACCCTAAGGATGATATTTTATAGGATGCCTTTTTTACGAAGTCAAAGTCTGTCGCTGTCGGGAAAACCGCTAAAATAGTCATTCCACTGATCAAGACAGCGCTGATCTTAAAAAGATTATTAATATTGTGCTTCTAGGTTCTAAAATTTCGTTTAAATTATCTGGATGTTGGGTTATTGCATACAATCTTCACTAATCCAAAGACGCAAGTAGCAATGAGAATATGAAATTTGATATGTTCAATCAGTGACTCTCTTTCACATATATTTTAGTTGACTTTTGACTAACTGAACAATATTATGAATGTTTAAGAACTTTACATTTTAAGTTGTTTCGTAGGTACTTTTAATCATCCTTCTCTTACAATTTAGAAAACACTTATGTTCGCACAGTTCTTATTTATCACTTTTTAGTGTAAAAGCTGATTTGGTCAGCGTATTTTACTTTCTTCAAGTTTACTATTACATTTTTCATCAAAAAAATATAAAGAAATTTTACATTTTTTAAAACTAAAGATTCACATATAAGAATAAGAAAATGTTCGTTTCTATGACTATTAACCAGGCTGTTCTTTAATTATTGCTACTGCGAACATTATCACCAGTCTCTTATAAGAAGTGATCATGGAGCACCCACTATCAGTCGTAGTAAGCGGAGGCGAATACTGTGCAAACGTTTCCTTTCGCTCTGTTTCTTCTAATAATATCGTTAATTAGCTTTTATTTATTATATACTTCTGTTTATCTGTATTATTCTGTGTATCCAATTTATTTCAGCGCTTACACGAGTTAGAAAGATGTCGTGTGACCATGACACACAAAGGTGACACGTAAACAACCGCGATAAAATTCGATCCATCGATATTATGAACTTTAGAGAAATATAATATTTTGAAATGTAAAATTCTCTTCCAGGTCACTCTTTCTGTTTCTGTATTCAATACATTATTCTAAAGCTTATTCGTACCAGGGGGTCGAGAGGTTGTTCCGCACGAAGATTTCAAATTTCTACGTCAATATCTCATGCGGTACTATTTCGCAGATATTATGTGCCTCAATATTTCTGCATGTCACACATTGTCTGCATGTCTCACATGGTCTGGATCCACAGCCGCATTGTGATAGCTGAATAACTGTAACTCTTCGATTGCCTAAAGGACGAAATCAAAATCAAAATCAAAATATTTTTATTCAAAATATAATTAAAAAAATTACTTCTTGAACGTCAAAAATTTCCATCCACCACCGGTTCAACCCTAGCCCTGTCCTGAGAAAAGGACAAACTCAGCGGGTTACATTAATTTCTTCATTATACATTCTTCATTTAAATACATTAAAAAATATAATTTACATTAATTATGATGGTGTTCTGGATCCCGGAGTATACTTGGATATGCCTCTAAAGAATAGTGTGAGATTTTATAACAATTGGCTGATTTTAAGGAAAACAAACGCACGATCAATTTTAGAAGTTAATAGATTATATTTGTAGAGCAGCACCTAGTGCATCCACACGATACTATTTATTGTTGTATTTGTCTTGTGTCTTGCTCATTTTCTGTAAGTGGGTAAGTCAAAACAATAAGAACCGTCTTAATTATTGCTTCTATAGAAAGTGAGCCCTGAGCCCTTTTATAAGGGGTTGTGCCATGTTCTCACTCGCACGGTATCGACTTAATGTGACAGAAAAACTGCCATATTTCGAGTGAAGTGATAATTCCCTGTGCCCATTGAAGTAGAAAAGTGATAGAGAATGGCACGCTGGCCGCGGTGGATAACTATTATACGGATATATGGCCGCTGATAGTTATTAAAGGGGCTCCGATTGCTCGTTTGCCCTTTTGTTTTCACCACAAAGCATTGCATGTCACTGAACACCTCCTAAACCACTGGAGCGATTTTGACGACATTTTTGTGTGTGTAAAGATTTGAGAATGATTTAGAGTCACAAATCAGCCCAGCAGATGGCGCTGCAGTCGGTATCTGGGATGTACAATATTGTAGGGTAAAGGGGCACAGTAAGGGGTTCATAATTTGGCCACATAATGACAACATATTTTCAACAGCTGTCGGGCAGCTAGTTGGAAAATAAGTTTATTGAAATAATCATTTAAATACAGCGAATTCCGATGCCCAGTTTTATCGTTTATTCTAAAAATGTAACAAACTCGTAAACTAGCAAGGGAAGTACTCCAGTAAGATCCGACAGTTTATTACCTGAGCTCATGAATCATTAAATAGCATTTTGATTGGATTTCTTCTCAGAATCTATGCGTACGTTCTGAATGAATTATTAAAAAAATATACAAATCGAATCTCGGGAAGGGCCTGCAATTTATTTGTACAAAAAGAGTCTATAAATAATAGACTGACGAATGAAATCCTGCGGCGGTGCTAGTTTGCGCTTATTATTTTCGGTTCAGTAATCACCCTATTAAATTTTGTCTGCTCAGAACTGTGTCACAGCCGCAGCAGCATCAATATGCAAGTGTTGGATATAATATGCACCTGAGCAATTGCTCCATGTACTGGATAGGTGTCTCAGTTTACACTTATTTGAAAACAATAATCACCATGCTTCTGATGTTGCTAAAATACAGAAATTGCTTACCAGATTCAAAAATTCAATTCCAACTCATTTATTTGATGAGGCATGATAGATACAACGTGATTAAACAATTAGTAATTCCATATGCGTCCCTGACAGAATCAGCATGCAAAGAACACATCAACACAAAGGAACATAGCAGATATTGTAACACCTACTTTCCTCTTTGCTTTCCCTATACCTATCGCGTAAGGTGAAGGCTGCGTTGTCGCGTTACGTGCGACTTGTTTTTTTCAAGTGCTCAATCGTCCGCTCTCTTAAGCAAAAAACAAACTTCGACGGCTAGCTAGTCCTTCGATAGACCGACGCCAACTTCTCGAATAAGTGCACTTATCCCGCACCACTAATCAATCCCACCCCTTGCGGGACTCGCGTCAAGAGTGTCAAAAAATAGCCGGTGACAAAATCTTGGAGCTATTTTATTCTACACAAAAATTAAGTTCATTTATATTAATTGCCTTAATATACCAAAAGGTCCCTGCTATGGGAATACGCCGCTTTACCTTCCTCCTCAGCATAGCATTTTAATATTACTTTTGGCTTCTTAATTCTGATAAAATCGCTTACTTCTCTTACTCTTAAAACACTCCAACAACTTCATCAGATTTAATAGTCGACTGGTAGTATTAAGTTTTTAGGGTACATCATTTTAAAATAAAAACTGGCAACAACTGCAGAAGAAAAGTTTGAGTGCGAAAAGCTTACATCGAGCAGTGGCTGTCTTCAGGCTGTTGAAAATATTAACAATGCTTTTAAAATTGCCTAGATAATATAGTAAGAATCTTATTGAAGTGGGTAAAGCCCTATTACAGACTAATATACGAAAAAGTAATATACTTCTAGCTTAGCTATATACGTAGCTAAGCTATATAGCTATAATATATTATAATAAGCCACATACATCATTTAGTAACAGATATGTCTATAGGGCTCAATATATATCCAAAAGTTAATAACTTAAGCGACCCTAAACCATTTTATCATAAACACTGTCCTTCTCCTTTGATGTTCGCAACCTATAATCCAAACCCAACAACAGCTTTCTTAGACAAATGTATATCTTACTAAGATTAGGTACATACGGTTAACATGGATATTCGATGTTGAATAACATCTAGATAAAGTAAACTATAAATTAGATGAAAATTTGGAGCCTGGCCATACTTTATGTCCGAAAAGTATTCGTTTATTCCAAAAAAAAATATGAATAAATAATATATAAGAACATTAATTAGCCTTTTTCACTTTCTGTTTACAATATCTTCAAGCGTGCCAAACTTCACTTTATTCCGTTATAGCAAATCTTAAAAGATTAATACATAATATATGCTATAGTAATCTTAAAAGCGGTACAAAGTTTTTGCTTTACGTCAATTATTGTAATTATAAATTCTTTAAAACGCGAAACACATTTTCTTATATTACACATAGTTTCATATATAATATTCATTAATAAGCTATTATATACAAACCATTATGTTTTATAGATAGTATCTGTACACTTATCTGTATCACATACATATACACTATATCACTGTGTACACAGACCCTTTGTAAGTCCTTGTTACATCGCAATTATAAATATAAGACATCTATGTACGAATACTCTCGTGGCAAAGTGTTTTGCAAACATTAGTCCCTTTAGAATCGAGCATATATAATATTTTATGGTGAAAGACGATTTATTATTTTACGACTTCAAAATTAACGGTTTTATCTATAATTATATTTAGCAACCCTAAAGTACTTATTAAAGACTGCACAAAAATGACTGTTAATATTGTCTATTGCGACGTTCAAAATTCGTTACAAAGTATACCAAAAGAAAATCTCACTCCTTTTTAGCCTTTTACTTGGGAGACCTAAAAGGCCTTGATTTTCATCTCATCTGATCAGGGTCCACGTAATACCAGGACTGTGGTTCAACCTACAGTCACCCAACTGAGTATTCTCTTTTTAGGCACTAAATGTATTACACTGTTATGCATTTTACCTGCTACTGTTATGATTCTACAAATAAGGGACATGTAGAATCTTCATGTCATCTTTTATTTTATTTTTTTATCTTATTCAGTGTGGTATCTATGTACCTTAGAATTAAGTAGTAGGCTAAGTTATCGCAATTGTATTTTATTTTCTTTCTTTATAAAATGTTCATCGTATAACAGTGTAATACGTATATGTACCTTAATAAAGATTTTTCTAATATTTCTATTTATATTTCTATTCTAAAAAACTACATAACCAAACTCTATTTTTTTACGTTATCAATCATTTACCTTAACATTGAACATATTTAGGTAGATAATGAATTTATAATAAGATATTAAACAGATTAGTAATATACATAATAAGTACAAGATAAGATTATATATTTTTGGTATGGTCACTTTAGGAATTCAAGTATTTGAGTACACTAAAATGGGTTTTTATTTTACAGCGGTAAACATTGAATAACCGCTAAAGCTATATTTATACACCACAAAAATCTTTTCGCCTACTTCCCATTCAAAGCTCAAGAATACGCAAAAGCAGATAGACAAAACTTTTATATGCGAGACAAAACATCCCAAGTCTCAACGCTATAGAGTAGTGAGGCATAAAACCTCTCGATTAGCGAAAGCGGTAAGTAATGTAAGCCGGGGAGCGACGTCGCAAAGATCGCAAAGGGGTTCTAGTCTTTATCTTCGGATGCACAGTGGGTATTCAACGTGAGAAGGGGACCGAAATCCGCTCTTAGAAGATAAGTGAAATAATAATACCTGAAGCTATTATAAGTACATGCAAATACAACTATTTATTTCAAGATATTATCTTTGTCCAAAAGACTGATAGTAAAAAAAAATAATTAAAATAACAATAACCCCGTCTACTATATTAAATAAGCAGGCAAAAAAAAACAATGCAGGCTAATCCACTTCTACAGACGGACATTTTAATTAGATGCCGTATGATAAAAAAAATTAAATAACACAGACTCGTCCTCTATAATTCACGATCTGTGGTTGATCATCTTTACCACTGGAGCAGAAAGTAGACAATGCAGGCAGGTCACCTTACTAATAGGTAACTAGAGGATATTGATCGCAATTTCAAATTCTAGAGAGTTTTGGAGCACTTAAAGGACTTTAACCCTTAAGTGATCCGAAACTCTCAAAGACGCACAAAACACTTCACAGTTGTCTATAATTTCTACTGGCGTTAATTAATAAATAAAATTAAAGATTCGAAATCTCGATTCAACAATACAGCCATGTCATCATCTCTTATAATACCCCGGTGAATATATATTAAGTATATTTCTTTTCTATCTTATTCCTTTACTGCGACTTTTATTCTGTAACGGGTGAGTTACCCCCCTTTGCCGTGGTGGGGGTGCTTGCACGCCTCTTTGATCCCCAAGACTATGCTGGACAGGGCTACCCATACCGGACAGGCTTCGGGAGAAACGCCGACTAAGAGTAGCTCAGCTGGGAGGTCCTCGACTCATCCTTTTGAATCAGCAAATGGCGGTGTGGGTTGAGACGACTGGCGGGTCCAAACCAAACAAATTGGTGGCGTGCTCTCTTGGAGCATAGGGGCCAGGGGACAAGTTGGGAATCTAATCCCATTACACGGTTCAGAAAATATATATCAATATTGCCTATTATGAAGTGGTCCTATTTCAAAACTTGACACGCTGTTTTGGACGTGAGGAGGTTACTGCAGTGAGACTGAGAGAGACTGAGATTTACCTTTGATAGATTCAGAGATACTTAGCTGAGTTGCCAACTGCAACAATAAATGCGCAAAAAGGCTCGTTTTATTTCACAATGCATTCGCAATGCAAATGCGTGATATTGGCGTTACA
Organism: Calycopis cecrops; assembly: GCA_001625245.1. Classification (NCBI taxonomy): domain Eukaryota; kingdom Metazoa; phylum Arthropoda; class Insecta; order Lepidoptera; family Lycaenidae; genus Calycopis; species Calycopis cecrops. The sequence continues at coordinate 372,144 of LUGF01006482.1, forward strand.
ATCGACGACACCGTAGCATGTTAACGGGCTTTTGTCATATAATCACACGGCAAAAGAAAACAGACATTAGTCAGAGCTCTAAATGGTTGTTTATCGCGCACATTACGACAAGTTGGATATTTTTACAGCGTCTAAAAGCCCCCGCGGGAGTCGTACGTTACCCTCACCACGTGCTCCTGTATCCGAGAGAGCTAAGAAACTCATTTATTATTGATCTGAATATCAATGGCTCAGTACTTAGGATAAAAACACGTTCTCTAGAGTTTTTAGAAAAAGTAAGAATAATAAGTTAGTTGGCATTTACTGTTTCGCAGTTGAATAGGACAGACATTCCATATTATGTATTATAATATCATAAAATAAATGAAAAACGAAACTAAAAAACATTAACTAAATGCGCTTCAACGAATAAAATAAGGTTTTTTGTCCCAAACAAGTCAATCGTATAATAAGTTATCCCAACTTGCAAGATTTAACATAACCATACAAATTTGCAAACTAATATTGCTAGTTCATCAAAAGCTTATAATAAATGAGCCTTATTATGTTAAACTACAACAAATCTTGTTTTGCATCGGTTTGTATGAAAAATGAAGATAGCCCCGAGAAACACAAAATTCTTTCATTAAACTCTCTTAATTAGCCCCAATAGGTTTACCAAAGAACACGCTTGCGTTCATTTTTATGGTGGCTCAAAGACTTGGTCATTTATAAGTTTTCCATTTCCGCGGGAATAAGGACTAACGCTTATAGGGCGTGACTTGGATACAGCCAAAGATTTGACCTGCCCATTAAATAAAAAATACTTTGATGAATTAAAAAAGAATATGTTCGTAGTATAGTTCACAATATCAATTACCAGAGTACATATTTGGACAAGATGCGTGGTTATCTAACCATCGCGGTAGACATATCTTGATATCAATATATCCTCTCGCTAACCCGATATCGTCTTGAAGTAACAGCCTTAATATCACATTTCTTGCTGTGTGCGAGACCTTCGAAATGTGCGAGAGGAAGGCAACACATCAGCATAACATCTGTGTAGATATTTATGAGCGTCTGTAGTCATCAAGGCTCAGACTGCTTGTTTGCCCTTCTATACCATTTTTATAGTAAAAGTATAAGTTTTTATTTACTCTCTTTTTCTGAGCCTAATAAAAATAATATAGGTTTATTTCTTTTCTTCATAATATAAATTTTATTAACAATTTTATATATTACATTACAGTATTTTTCGTATAAAGATTTCGTTTATTATTTTTATATAAACAATACTAAAAATCAGATAGGTAATGGCATCAAAATCATAATCAAGGCACCAGAAAACAGGAGCAAAGCAAATAAATAAATAAATAAAAGTTTATTTCAGATTTTGTGATCCATAGATTGTTAGTTACTGTTTCTATTATCTTATGTTAGTAGTAGTAGTTATTAATATTATCATTTACGCCGTCCTATGGCAATTTCGACCCAGTGGTGCTGGATGGAGCAGTCGTTCCTGGCAGCAATCATCTTTAGGATGCTGTTACCGCTGGAACGTAAACGATGTAGAAGGGACGATGCTTTTTTGCGCATTATTGCGAAAAAGTCGTCCGTGTGTGCGTCAAATAACAACGTTACAATATTTCGAGGCACGAAAATATGAACAGCAATTTATAAGTATTACAGTTATTTAATTAAATAACTCAGTTCCGAAGTGACCTCCTAAACAATTATCCCCGAAGAAACAATTTACAATAAACAGTAATTTATACCTACGGCACAATGGGGGCGGGTGTCCAGACGACTCAATAGACTAGGGTGACGAGTCGCAAGTCCGGAAAAAACTTGTGAGAGGCGCATATTACAGCTGAATTGGACAAGGCCGGATACCTTTCGCTTATTTATCGCCCCATAGTGACTGCTCTGGTGTCGTGCTTCAGGTGGGTGTGTTGTGTGCGTGTTGTACGTGCTTTAATTCACAAGAATTTATAGTTATCCAGGGGAGTAAAAGGGACGAAGAAAGCAACTATACATCTATATAAAAATATATTATACAATGAAAAAAAAGGTCACATTTGCAAAGCAAAATTATGATTCTTCTAGTTAAAAAAATCTCTTTAACATAAAAGTATTTTCTTCTCTTGTGTATGCTATATAGTAGTGTTAATTTAAATATCTTATTGATTTATACTTTAAATTGAATCTTAAATTAATGAATATATTATGATGTAATTAATTTAGTCGTAATTTTTAGTAATGAGAATATATTATTGTCCTAATGAGAATTCAAAAAATCTTTAAAGCCCTTCCTAGATAACAGATGGACGCTGTACTGAAAGCGTGCGGACAGCCTGAAAGTTCGGGACAAATCCGGAGATATGGATCTCATGGTATCCCTACAATAGATACAATAATTGAATATAACTTCTGTACACCAGATAATTAATTTATACCGAGGGATGATTTCGTTATATAGGCACTTATTATACTTATATTCAGTTTCAGGAAATATAGTAGCTGTCTACAGTTTTGCGAGGCCGAAGTAATTTTCTTTGTGAGGTTGGAAAACGCCAACTTTTGGTGTAAGGTCAAAGTTTGTTAGCAGAACTGGCAAGAAACTTTTTTATTTGATGACTGACTATTCCTATTCGTGATGATCGTGACATACAATCACCGCGACACAACAACCTTATCAAAATTTTAGTTTCCTTTTTGCGATGTAATATTTTTTTTTCGAATTAACTAATAATACGTATTTATTAATAAAGAAACGTTACTTTCTGACTTTACTTTAATTACTTTAGAAACTATAACTTTATACATGGGCACACTAAAAGTTTTGCACTTCTTGCTAATCAGAACTATTTGAATTTCGAATGTTATATATTTTTGAACGTTGCAACCTTCTTAGTAATAAAAAAAACCGGCCAAGTGCGAGTCCGACTCGCGCACCGAGGGTTCCGTATGAATGGGAAGAACATTCCAAACGTAATGCATGGTTTTCAAGACCTTTTTCTCTAAAACGCGTGAAGGGATTAAGATGAAATTTTGTCAAATACGAAGGTCAGTCAAAGTCAAAAGTCAAAGTCAAAAAGTTTTTATTCAAAATAGAATTACAGGAATTACTTTTTGAACGTCAACAATAAAATCTACCACCGGTTCAACCCTAGCCCTGTCCTGAGAAGAACCGGCGAAACAAATTCAGCGGGCCTCATGTTGTTATATGAAAGATTTAAAAAAATATATAAGAATACAAACACATTTGCATATTATTAATGATATAATACAATACAATTTCTAAATTTACAAAAATTATGGTACAGAAACAGCTTGGGAGGAGGGTACTAATCCCAAGATGTGGTATCTGTCATATAATCTGTTACCTACCTTATAGTATACCTTACCACACAAACGCTCTTTAACAACTTTTTTAAATTTATTAATCGAAAGTTTTTGGACGCTTTCTAGGATCCTATTGTAGAGGCGTATGCATTGCCCCCAGTTACGTCTTGAGGCCTTGAAAAAATCACACTTCTAAGTTAACGAAATAAAAAGTTATAGCCAAATTATGCACAAATTTTGTATGAAAACGTACTTTGTCGAAAACCTAAAATAATCGGGTACTTCCCGTTGACCTGGAGTTGTAAAATTTGGCAAGAAGTAAGAACTTATAGCACATATATAGGAATAAATCTGAAAACTAGTAAATTATATGTAGATCATTGGAAAAATCATTATCAACTTATAACTAATTCGCCTGAAAAATTCGTGCCGCAACCGTCTAAAAATAGACGCACACATTTATCAGGCGAATTAGTTATAAGTTGATAATGATTTTTCCAATGATCTACATATAATTTACTTGTTTTCAGATTTATTCCTATATATTATGTGCTATAAGTTTTTACTTCTTGCCAAATTTTACAACTCCAGGTCAACGGGAAGTACCCGATTATTTTAGACAAACAAAGCGATCCTATAAGGGTTCCGTTTTTTCTCTTTGAGATACGGAACCCTAAAAGCAATTGGCGGGAAATGATTTGTCAATTGTTTTTTGTCACACATCAAAGTTCTACGTACGCAACAAAAATGGAATTAAATTTTAGAGCAAAAGATTTTAGAGCAATGATTTTTATTGATTTTAAAAGTTCTCTCTCTCCGCAAGACTGTACCGCTCGTCTTCAAAATGCTTTTGGGAGAGAAGCACCTTGTTTGAGCACCGTGAGACGATGGTTTGCTGAATTTGAGAGAGGTCGAGTTTCTTTACATGACGAATGTCGCGAAGGGCGGCCTTCAATTGCCGTCAACGAAAATTATGTGACTACTGTTAAGCGGCTAATTGAAGAAAACCCACGTATTACCTATGAGACAATTCGAGGACTATTGGGGATTGGTATGAGCAAAAATTCAGATAATTTTACACAGAATTGAAAGTACGGAAACTTCTTGGATCCCTTATGAACTGACAGCTGAGCAGAAGCGGACTCGCGTGGAATGGTGCTCACAGACGCTACTGAAGTACGACCACGGACATTCTAATGCTGTTTCTGACATTGTCACAGGAGACGAAACGTGGATATATTGTTTTGAACCCAAAAAAATCAGCAATCTTTGAATGGGTTTTTGAAAATGAGAACAATGCAACAAATGTAAGGCAGGCGAGAAACGTTGGTAAAAAATTGATCGCGTTTTTTTCTCAGCTACGGGCCCCATTTGTAC
>LUGF01006482.1:393589-417223 GCA_001625245.1 Calycopis cecrops
AATGCAGGTGTGCGCTCTCCCCTACGCCGCCTTGTTGATTTATATAATATAATGTTCACGGATATTGATATATTTGCACTATCAGCTTATGGTTTTAAGAGGCAGATTGTACAAAAACTTTCTTTAAGCGACGAGCTAATATAGTTTCAACCCTTCTCTGGTATTGCATCAATTAATAATTATAATTTTTGTTTTATATAAATTTGCAAAATCATGTTACGCCCCTATGTTTACCTTAACTCTTTTATAAATAACCCGTGGAAAACGGTGTTGATTGTGTAATGAACTAATTTATGTATTCATGTGAAGTGTAACTACATAGGTATTATACAATTGTTTGTTTTCCCCAATAAAATAAAATAAAAAATAAAAATACTAACGTAGTAGTAACAACTTACTGCATACTGTGCCAACACAATGAATTTTAATTCACATAATATAATATAATCTAATGGACACAATATTGCTAATATATATTTTAACACATATTTTTACCCCGTATTTGTAATGGACAAAGACATAGTAACGGATAGTGCCACCGGTGGTGCTGATCAGACTATTATAAGCTCTGTAGAGATAATATTTGATAAAGTAAAACTTTACTTATCAAATTTAGATGTATCTAAGGGTAGTGGTCCTGATGGCTTGCATCCATTTTTTTCAAAGTAATGCAGCAAGCTATTATCCTCTATCACTTCTTTTTAATAAATTTATGCAGTCATGTTGTATGCCGACTGACTGGTGAAAGTTTTTAATTACACCCATCTACAAAAACGGTGACAAAAGTAACATTAAAAATTAACGTTCTCGTATCTCTAAATTATCAATAATATCAAAACTATTTGAAAAAAAAATAATATTACAAACTTTTTCCATCAGCGGCGCTGTAATACATGGTTTAAGAAGCGTACTTTTCTGTTCAGTTACACATCTATACATCTATACCTAAAGTTTTTAACGTTATTGTTTCTAGAGGATAATCTTCGGAACTCCTAATAGAATCATGTAAACTCTTTCACATAAGAACATTTTAAACGATTCAGAAGTAATTAATTGGCACCTTGGTATCCAAGTGTCTGGGGTCCTTTTAGATTACTGAGTTCCACTGGCATGACAAGGCGTGTACCATCGTGGAGCACAAGGATAGGCAATTGTGAGTACCCAGATCAATTCATATTTATGCTTAATTTTAAAAATAAAACTATTTGTTTTTTATTTAATCAAATTTAAAACTTTAATTAAAAATGCATTGCTATATCGTACAAATGAAAAAATATAATATATTAAAGCAACAATGAATACAAACGTATAATTTTTGTCTGTTTGTCTGTATGTATGTCCGGGCTAAACTAAAAAAGTACTACTTACATGGATTTACTTGAAATTTTGCATAAACATTACTAACAGGTCGGGTCTAAATATAGGCACAACACATAGGCAAAATAACATAAAAAATTGTTAGATCTGTATTGGTTGGATCTATATTAATTATTTCTATATTATTATTTAAGGCTGAATTATTAGATTAGTTAAGTAGTTTTTAGGACGATGATAAACTAGTTTTTATGAATATGACTATTAGTTTATAACTGACTTCAAAAAGGAGAAAGATGTCAATTCGTTGTATTTTTGTATGTATCTAATTATGATATTATTATATATAAGTATTTTTAAATATAAAAAAACGGCACGAGATTGTCGATGACGAACTGTATGAATATTTATAAACCAGTATAAATTCCCTAATTTGATTCTCGCGCAGCGGTGCTCTAATTCGAGGCATTTAATAGAGACAGATTGATATAAATTGATTTCAGCTGACGGAACAGGCACGCGAACGTTGCAGGCCCTCGCGATAAAACGCGTTTCTCTACTGCCGAATACCCCTGGATGCACATACCACATGCCCAACTGATTTGATTTAATACACGAATGAGCTAAGAGCCCACGAGTGCCAGACGTACAGTATTATTTAAAAATAAATAAACTGAAAGTTTGGTAGCGTGTATTCCAACAGAAGCAGGTTTGTATCATCGTGCCTCTGGCACAATGCCCTTTATTTTTTAATATCAGGATTATCATATCTGTTTTCGATATGTAAATTATTTGCAGCTGAATGGAGAGCCTCTTGTAATAACCGCGTGTCACTGCTATCGAGGACTGCACTACACCTGGTTGCACATACCAGGTGCCAAAACTGATTTCATTTAATAAGTGCGAAACCGCCGGGTTAAAAATGAAATAAAAAAGTTTTTGCTGGTTGTGTCCGTGCATATCATAGGTATAATTAAGGCATTTGATAAGATGATAAAACCTATATATTATGATAAGTATATGATAAAAATACTAACGTTAAAATTAAGCATATACTTTCCATTGTATTCACAAAGTTTTGTAAATACAAATGCTGGCTTAAATTAATATTCGTTTATTTTTTTACCTACATAGATCACGAGATACTAAAAGTAGACTACATTTATTGAATTAGGAACCTTTTAATTTTACTACCGCCGAAACTTCCACATTTTGCAAATATTAAAAATATTTTATAGGGATCTTGCTCTATATCCATGTAACGTATTTTGGAATTTTATCTGATCATTCAAACGGTTACATCTGCATACGTGGGTATATACCCCGGTGTATTTCAACTGCAACTTTCTGACCATAAACGATAATTATATTTTATGTGAATAGAGAAAAAATTAATAGATAGATACACAACACACACACACACACAGAGAGAGAAAGAGAGAGAGAGATAGAGATAGAGAGAGAGATAGAGAGTTAGACTGAGAGAAAGAGAGGAAACAAAAAAAAATAAGAACAATGCAATTAAAACTGCCCCATCATTGTTCAATCCTTGTCGTGGCGAAGCAGCTCCTTTGCCTATGGTGAACCCAGAATGGAATAGATTAGTTCAGAGCAGGGCAGAATATGACAAGATTCCCCCTTGAGGATGCTGCCACCTTGCCGTGGCGGGGAGCTACTATAACCCCAGGCTATGCCGGACAGAGGAAAGGAAAGGCCAAACTAAGAGCAGATCGACTGAGGAGCCTCCACCCGTCCTTGTGAGTCAGCAGACGTGGATAGGGACCAGTGGCGGATTTCGGACACATTTGAGGCGTTTTTCTTTGAAGTGCTGGGGCCAGTGGTCAAGATAGGAACCTGACCCCATTATACGGCTTAGACGTCGCAGTAGGGACTATTCAAACAGAAACATTAAAGGATCCATAATTTTTTTTTAAAACATCGGTACTCATACGGTATTAAAAAGCATACAACAATAACTTGTTATTAAAATTAGAACCTATTTAAATAAAGTAGTAATATTCAATTATCAACACATAATTCCCTTATTCCTAAACGTTATTTTAATTTTAAGTATCACTTTAAGTATTATTAATTAAGAAAATTATTATTCATAAACGCTATTTAGTTTTTAATACATGTATATTTTATGAGTAACAAATTTTTAAATACTATTTAAGACTTAAATTATAGTTGTTTAGATAAGTACTATTTAGGTAGAACGTTATTTAACTTATTTTTATAAATAAAGCGGTAAATGAATAGTATATAAAACAATTAAAACGCTTTATTAGCATTGTTTTAATAGGTGTGACGTGCTACTTTATCCTAATTATGTCAGTCACATCCGTGGGTTCCCCAATTTTTATAGTAATTATTTAATAATAACTATTTAACTTAATACTAATTACAATTATCTTATTAAAAATAAATGATCGATGCGAGAGCTAACAATAAAATTAATTATTACAATAAATATTATTATTACAATTAAAAATGTTTAAAAACGCTCGAGGCCGCGCATGTAAATGCGCGTGCCGTGACGTAAGCAATTTCCTTTAGAATTCAGCAAGTAACTTCCTGTAAAAAATTCTCTTTGCAATATAATGTCATCGGAGAAATGTAAATGAAAGAAAGAATGTGGAAAATACAAAAGAAATTTGGTTCGAAGTATTGTTACAATAGCTTAAGTGCTATTGAAAAAGAAGCCTTTTAAAACAGAACGGGAAATTCAATCTTTGAAAGGGGTTTGAGTGGCAGAACGCAAACTTCGATTTATTTGCGGCCCGAAAATGCCGGATGAAAATATAGGATATAACGTGTTATAGGATTATTATTACCTCATTGCATGAATCTGATGGCCCACCGGAGAAATATGGACCGGATAACGACATCTGAGTCTAAGTTCTAAAGGCTTAGTTCTTGTATAGTAAAGTCTGTTGAAGCATGATATCGGAATCGCATTAGCAATGCCCAATATATTTTTAGAGATAAACAAGGAGCTCCATTGCGACTTGGCTAGTTTTTTTACAAAATGTTTTTGGTGGGATCTCTTTTCTAAAGTTTTGATTACTATCAGTAATCAGTTGTCTGTCTTATACACTACCACAATAACTCTTACTTGCCACAATAACAAAAGAGTTTCCTTCTTTTCTCTATTTTGTATAGCTTACGGAGCTAAACGATCAGTCAAATCGGACCGGACACGATAGTTTGATTCGAAATTATGACACTAACTGTTACTATCCCACCCCTGTGCCAGTAGCGAGAAGTGTAAAAAGAGATTTTAATTGAAGAATCGTATGATCCGTCCGATTAATATGCAAAATGCTTCCACGGAAAATGAAATTTATACTTTTTAATTTAAAAAAAAACCACATATCTCTCGCATTTGACTTTTATTAAAAAAAAGAGAGAAGAATTTTAAAAAACATTACGGGTGTAACGCAGTGCTTCAATCCATTACCGGGCCGCGGTATTAAATAACATATAAACACTGAAGCTTTTTACTGAGATAAGAAAAGACGCACACTAATAAATACAAAACAAAACATGTTTCGTCGTTTCGAAAACGATTATAAAATTTAATTGAAGTATACCTGGACCATTTGCATATTCTTAAAATTTCAATAAAATCAATACAACTGTGTACAGTAACTTTAAAGACCATACAAATCTCAACCCAGAAACCCAATTTTCATCTATGATATTTATCTTTAATACGTTCAAGATAGAATCAAGCCAAAGCAAGCCAAACCAATATTCTACATTCGCTACTTTAAACATCTCAAGTCTGACCGTTTTAAACATCATTATTTTTAGACGTTTTATAACTTCAGAAAATAGGTGGGCTATTCTCATACTTAATCCCTTCGGCCACAGAGTAAAGAGATGAACAGAGAATAATCTTCTAAAGAGTTCGAAAAATTGTCACCCATTACTGTAGGGCTGGATGAAAAGAGAATAAAACAGAACAAATAAACTTTTAACGTCATATTATTTTTAATACACGTGAGATGAAAAAGATAATTTTTTATATAGTATAAGGGGGTAAACGGGAAAGTTGTAGCCATTTTCACGACTATCGACCACATTCACATAGAGTTCATATTGATGCATCACTCTCCTTCCTCCTCCCACCTTACACACTGCTCGAAATACGACAGCACAGCTGTCACTTTACGCCGGTTTTGTGTAAGCGAGAGTTACCTCCCCGGTCGTACCAGCCCTATTCAGCTGCGTGCATGCATGCAGCGTGACATTACCTCTTAATTAAGATAAGATTAAGTTTAGATCTTTACAAATTGCTTACTCTGATTTTTTTTTATAATTTTTGGTTTTTTATAATTGCTATGCCTTTTGCTAGAATGGTATATCTGACAAAAAATCGTTTCAAGTTGGGAAGTAATCACAACTAAATTAAATTATAATTCTTTTAGTCATTTCAGAATATTTAAAATAATTATGTCCAGATCATAATAATCGTTAGTCTGAATTAATTATCATAGTCAAATGTTAGATTTAATTTTTAACATTTTTATAAAGAACAATTTAAAGTTTACTTCTCTTAAAGCGTAAATAAGACAACACACAACAACTCCAAAAAAAACGTAAATAAGACGCGTACGTTGCCCAAGCCCTTCGTTTGTCAACTGGACGAGCGTCCGTCAACCGGTTTGTTCCAGTGGCGATCCGTACGTGACACGCGCCTAGTTGGCACGCACACACCCACACGCGTGGTTTGCTTGTTGTAGTATGATGTGATCTACGCAGTTGTATGAAGGGTTGTCTCTGTTCTTTACTTTCTCATGAGCCTCGGCACTGATTACCGACGCGAAAGATCGTGTGACTTTATTAGGTTCGGATTCAACTAAATCTTCACCGCAGTAGTCCTGCTGAGAACCGTCTCAGTGGTACTGACCAAAGGCGGTTTCCACTCGTTAAATATTAATTCTATTTATATAATATTTTTTATTAGCTATAAATTCGATCAATTTCATGTGCGTCGTTCCTAATACATAGAGTTGCCAAAAATACTTTGACGGGAGCGCATTAGCATGATTATCATTTTAATAAATGGCGAGTGTTGGGAATAGAATATTTTTTCCATACACCTCAAAGTCTGTATGAGGATTGAGGGTGTATGGAATTCAGTTTCAATGAAAAGTTTCGTAAGTATTATTATGAAATACATATAAACTACTCGGGTGGTCTAGTTCTTTTGATTGCATGTATATTTAATATTAAGTTCAAGGTATTTTTGTATCATACTTTAAAAAAAACTTTATTTATTTTTAAAATAAAACTAGTCAAACGTTTAATAGTTATGAGAAATACTGATGCACAATTTCAATTGCAGGCCCTTTATTATATTATTTGCCTACATGATTTTCAGAGAAAGAGTGAGAGATTTTTATAATTTTATTTTTTCGTATGTCAAACGGAAAAACAAAACTATTTTTTATACGTTGTCCTTTGTTGTCCAGAAAGTGGAAGGGGAGGAATACCTGGAGGTTTTAGTGTCAGTTTAGTGCCTTCCCCCGAAAGCCGTGGTATGCGTTATGCATTTCGTCTAGTAAACAGGGCCTTTGATCGGGTATAGCATGAAGCAGAATATTTGTAGGCGATGGTAATCATCCGCTATCTTCTCGTTTGCCCCTTATTATATAAAAAAAAATCTCTAGCTTAAGTCGTTTTTGTATGAGTTGTAAAGTGAGCAGATATACTCTCCTAGTCGCAGTCTCGATTTTATAACAATACGAACCAGTGATTCCTGTCCATGTCCGAACTATGCACAGACATTTCAAACTTAAATCTGTCCCTCTGCGCCGGGGAATAAAAAGACTTGAATTGTGCAGTGTCAGTTCGTTCGTAATTGATGGTCTTCTGATGTTATTGCGAGCCCGTAATGAGTTCCCGAGGGAGCGAGACGTCCTCGCTGGCTCGTGCGTGAAATTAACCAGGATCTTGTGTAGGCTAGACGGGGATAGCAGTACTTATAAATTATATTTCAGTCTGATAAATCTAACTAAAATGTGAGTAACAGTCATATTTTGTAAATGACAAGGCCCAAAATGTATGGAGCATTGTCCCACCCAAAAATGAATGTACGCAGCATTGACATTTTCGTCGTTACATAGATAAGTAGGTTCTATTCACGGAAAACTTATAAATAATAAAAAAACCTAGGGAATCTAAAGATATTAAAATAAATTTAAAAAGTGCCTGCCATAAATTTTTTGCAACGATTTAACAAAATCTCATGCAGTTAACTTTTTTTTACTTTGGTTTTTACTGTTTGTTAGGTTGTGCTCATGATTATCTTACGCCTAGATGACGACTTTGAAAGGTTAAGCAAACTGTATTAATATCCAGTTTTCACATGTTAAAAGTGCCATGTAATAGGGGTTGTTCATCCATGGTGGAGAAACCGGATAGACCATCGATAGAAAAGGGCGTCGATATCCGAGTTTGAGAGGCTCCAGAATAAAGATGAGGTAAAAGAGCCATGCGATGTATTTTTCCTTTCTTGTTTCTTGTCCTGATATGCAGACGCCGGACAAGAATCCAGTGTGAATAAGAGGCGACGCTATTGCTATACATTTGTTTTCCAGAGTCTGGGTCCCAGGCTGCTATTAAGAATTTCTTGACAATTAAGTCTTATCGTACTGACAGATCTAGGAATACATACCAGAACCACAAAAATAATTATCTGTTCCATGGATTTGCATCACATAATATGTATAAGCTGGGAATTTTTATCCAAAGATAATACACGATGGCTGCGTAAAAATGTATTTTACAAATTGCAATCACTGCATCGTGACATTCTTCGTAATATTTATTAAATAACTAAACAATTTTATACTTTCTAATATTTTTTCATAAAGATTAATAATTATATAAATATTTAAAAAATATAAAGATATACTCTTTAAAAAAAATTATAATTTTATCATAGGAACTAAAACTAGCAATAACCGATGCTTGTAAATTTATTTTTTTAGTAATAGGCAGAATCTTATTTTTCTTATATATCATATTTATAAAAATGCTTGGCGAGTGAACCATAACGATTAAAGTTTAAAAAAGCTTAATCTGACAACGATCGTAAAAGATATGGTCTGTCAGACCACTCACGATCTTTTAAATGTCAAAACTTATCGCAATCGCACGCGAAGATACTGTCACTCTCCACAAACGCTGGTGAGGGGCTCCCCGAAGGGCACAGAGAAGGGTAGAAGGATGCGCGTTCACTTACATATATAACTAGACTCCTCGAACTCTCTTTCATATAGCGATATAGACAAATGGGCCCAGCACGACCGTGATCAGACTCAGACGATACAGCCTTAAAGTGACAACTACGCTTTGCAGTTACAAAACCTCCCTTAATCACTTCTTTATGTAATACCTAAAATACGAGAAAACCAAACATAAAATAACATTGCTTTTTTCAACCCTATATTTCTTGAATTTTCTCAAACTATGAGAGATCTGCTGTGTACATTTCAAGTTTATAGCATTTATACTTTCCAAGACTCCGTGATAAATCAGTACGTGGTATATCGCTTCTGTACATCGGTATTGTATTCCGTCCGGATATTCAGACGGTTTATTCTTGGTAACATTGTACATTTAACAAAGTTACAGTCGTGCAAATCCATTAAAATCGGCTCGGTGCCAATTATTGACCAGTTCTAGATATAACAGAGCGCTGCAGGACAAAATCCGATCTTGACATAACATTCTTTGGCACTTTCATCGAAGTTGTGCAATCTTAGCGCTAGTTAAGTCGCGATCGGTTTAATTTGGAATTGTCAGACGCTTAAGCGCTGGTCCCAAGTTTGTAGTTTGCAATCCAGTTACTTTAAACCCTGCGACATATACTTTTAAAATACGGTATTAACATAATTTCCGAATTATAAGTCTTTAAACGGGGCAATCTAGTCAAGGATATTATCAAAGAGTGCTGGGCACTATCCTTTTTATATTTAAATAAAACTTAACGAGTCCCTAAAATCTACTGATAGGTAGTGACAGATTGCAAGCAGTGTTTCGACAATAGATCTTATGTATGTCAATCATCATTCATTATCCTTATTAGCAGCCAGAAGACATCCACTGCTGATCACAGGCTTTCCCCAGAGAGCGTTACAGGCCATGGTCAAAGTTGCTGGGCTTCAGTGGTTTCCCGAGACCTAGCCCAGGTTATCAATCTACCGGGAGGAAAACCGCCCAACGCTAAGCTTTCTAGCGCAGGGCTGCTACTCAAGTACTTCTTACGGATCTTATCTATCTCGCAGACAAATATGTAGAGCGTAACTCCATAGCACTCTAAGTGACTCTGAACTTTATGCAATGTCAATACTTGAGTAAAATATTATATTATCAAGCACTCAGGATACTCACCACTGTTTAAGGGATTCAGTACTACAAATAATTAATAAAGCCAATAACTAGTACCTATCTGTTTTGTCATCCGTAAAGAGAGCATTATAAAAGTAGCACTGCCCTTTATTATAATAAAACACAACAGATTTTATCGTAGTTTATTTTATTACTTTAAAAGACGATTGTATAATCTGATCCTGCCCTTGGAGGGAGAGGAGAGAACGACACAACACAACCGAATAACTTTTATATGGATACTTTACTTACTATGATAAATCACTCGGCTTCTATGGAGGTTTTGTAAGAGGTAGTGCCACGCTGCATGCTTGCATGCAGCCGAATTGGGCCGGCACGACCGGGGAGGTACCTCTCGCTTACACGAGACCGGCGTGAAGTGACAGCTGTGCTGTCGCGTTTCGTGCGGTGTGTAAGTAGCCGGTGGTCCACGGAGGTGGGAGGAGAAAGGGGGGCAGCGCATCTGTAGTCTATGCAGATGTCTATGGGCGTCGGTAGTCATGAAAATGGCTACAACTGCTCGTTTGCCCCCCTATACCATAAAAAAAAGGTTTGATACTAGAAGCATGCCCACAGAGCATGTCTCTACTAACACGTTCGAAGAGAACTACACACTAGCTTTTTATAATAAACGAGCCGCACAACAAACACAAATCATCCTTCTTCATTATACTGAGTTTACTAACAATGCAAGTGACAGGTGCTGCATTCAGTTTTAATAAGCACACATATAATTTCGTATCACTGATTGATATTCCCGGTCGTTCATAAATTATCTCTTGCGATTTTCCGCTAGTCGTGTGCGGCTCCAGGCACCTCTATAAACCTAGTTTAATCTTGAGATATAATATAAATAATTGAAAGAACAGGCTGTTTAATGAAATCTTAGCTTCAATTGTATTCTATAGGTAATCTCATAAGGTGTCTCCGTCAAGTTTGGGCTATCAGTTTTAGTTAAATTAGATTTAACCCGTATCTATGTTTAAAAATACAAGATACAATCGTAAACGACGACTAGCAAAGTTTTTTTTTCATGAGTCCACAAAGGTTTCTGAGTTAGTATGAGTAACTTTTGACAGATGGCGCCACTGTCATTCCAATGTGTACGTCTACACTGCGAGCCTAGCGCGGGTGCGGGTGCGGGAGCGGAAACATCAAACATATGAAACCGCGCCTTGCGTCCACACTGCAGTGTCGGCGGCGCGGCGGGAGCCTATTGCGACTGCACTAAGCGACTCAGTGCGCGTCATTTTCAAACGCTTCTGTCACTCCAATTTAAGTTGTTATAATTAAAAAAGAACCTTAACTCCTAAGTGATGTACAGATCATGATTATGTTGTGTATGTGTGTGTATGTTACCATAGATAGATAAACGTTTAATCGCTAGTTAGCTCGCGTCTCACTGTGGCCACCTGCGCACCCGACGCCGCCGCGCTCACCGCCGTCGCACCCGATGACGTGCATTCAGTAATGAACAACCACAACGAATTTCTTATATAGCCGTAATATATAATGAGCACTGGCTAAGCATAAACGAATTTCCATATAATTTGCATATCATTTGCATCTGATGATATATCTATAAGTATATATAACATAATATAGTAACTACTGTACATAAATTAAAGGTTGACCGCGACCACAACATTTCCCGGTGCATCATAATAAGCCCACGCTTGCGGTGTATAGATAAACCGTTTTATAATCATCACACATCACAGAATATGTTCGCGTGCTAATTAAAACATGTTTTTAATATGTGTTACACATATTAAAAACATCATCAACAACAAAGAAATCTATTCAGTAATTTTTTTGCGTGGTATAAAAACTTCTACATTTATGATATTAGTGGGATTTTAATTCAAAAAGACCGTTTTCGGCAGCGACAACATCTAATGGACAGTCCATTTTACTTTTAATCCAATTAAAAACCAAAACAGAGTAGCAGTGATATCCAATATGTCATAAAGAGATTGCAAATTTTGCGACTAGTCAAAATATAAAATATAGTCCTAGGTGGTCCTAGGACATACCTAATTGCTGTCTAGTATGTAAAGTAGATAATCAAACTTAGTTTTAACCTTATTTAACTTCTTACAGGTTATATAATTATATTCACGCTAATTTCTAACATAATATTGTATACCTACTCAGATAGAAAATCTTTAGATACTTTCAACAAATATTAACTGGATTTGAAAAATAAACTTGGGATATTTTCAAATCTCAGTGAAAGTATTCCAATATCAGAATATGATTGATATACCACTAATAAAAATTTCCAAAGAGTACTCCAAAACTTCTTTGGTTGGAAATTCCTTTCGTTAATTTCTACTCGACTCCGAAGCCAACAATCAGGTTGTTATCGATTTAATCATCTGATACGAGTTGACTAAAGTGCAAACCTTAATATTATATTCACGAAAATGTTTTTCAAAGTTTGCTTTTCTGTTCTTAGAAATACATTTTTTATCAGATATTCTTTAATTAGTAACAACTTCGACGTACCTAATGGTTTCCTGAAGGTATAAAATTATAAATAACTAGTATTTAATGTATCAAGGCCAGTTACGCAGGACCCAATTAAAGTCCCAGTTGGTCTGCCGTCTGATGATTGAGAGGTACGGGTGGACAACCCCACAATTGAACTGCTCTTAGTCTAGCCTCTCCCTCAAGTCTGCTCGATATAAGTAGCTCCGTGCGGTATAGCTTTGAAGATCACAGATGCATGCAAGCCCCTGAGGTGGAAGGTAGCAGCTTTTAGGGAGGGAACAACAACTAACCCAAACAAACCAAACGCATTCCCATTGGTATATTTGCAGTCTGACAAACCTTACAAAAAAAAACAACAAAATTTTTTTGTTTAAGTTTGAGACTTTGTTCCGTATCGGTGTTATCTAGAATAAAACACTTTTATTTTCAAAGGGGGAGCAAACGAGTAGCCGGATCGTTAATTACTATCGATACCTATTAAGATAATCATAAATATTAAGCAGATGAGTTACCTTCCTTCTCTCCCCCCCACTTATGCGCCACTGGAAAGTCACAAAACGAAAGCGATATTATGTGAGGGATCTCCTTCCCAGTCGTGCCGGGAATGCAAAAACCAAGCCAACCAATTAAAACCGCATACTGTAAAACCATCTCAAGATTTATCTTACAATGCTCACTCGCGTTCAAGTTGCCTCAATAACAATTCTCAAGCCCTCATTTACATTAGACTATGATCAACGGCAGGGGAACCACTCCGGGCTCTTTACCAACTCATTATTCCGCGCCTTATGTTTCACGGCTTCAACAATGAGCTATCGGCTAAATTGAGTGTTACGAAAGCGATTTCATCGGTTTTTACTTCATTGCGTTTATTTGACTCGAGGTAATGTAAACGCGAAGAGTGGGCAAAAGAAGGCACATTTTCAGGTTAATAAAATAATATATTATTTGATAATTAAAATTTTTAATTTGATTCTTCCATAAATGAACCTCTCTTATTTGAAAGGCCGACAACGCCTGCAAAGCCGCGTGATGTTTATGGATGGTGGTAGTCACCATCATCTGCTCGTTTGCCCCCAATTGAGGGTAAGAATAGTGACATTGCTGTATTTTATCCGAGATGAGACAGGTAAGCCGACGAGCTGCTTCTTGCTTCATATAAATCTTAAAGCAGCTATTCTATCGTTTCGAGCGACTTGTCATGAGGTGTGACAGAGAACAACGCATCTGTATAACCAATAACCATGAGGATGTTAACGGACGTCGATAATAACCAAGTGGTTCCGATTGCTCGGACGAGTATATAAGAAGCCGCTCGACCAATTTTGATTGTAGATTTATAAAATAGTGATATTATGCATGATGCAATGTGACGCTCAACCAAAAATATAAAAATAAATGATGTTTTGCTAGGTCTGCGCTAATGCCCCCCAAAGATGCTGACACCTTCTCATGGTTTGCTTGCGTGTCTCTATCATCCCCAAAGCTATGCTGGACAGTGCTACCAATACCGGACAGGCTCGGGGGGGGAGGCTAGACTTAGAGCTGCTCAGCTGGTGCGTCCTCAACCCGTTCCTCTGAACCAGCAGATGGCGGAGTGGACTGACGGAGTTTGTCCGAATCGGACGATTCCGACAAATCGCATGCTTGTCCATCATCTATTATATCATATCTACCAACGTCTATTAACATCTATGTGATTAACGGTTACACAGATGTGTTTCCATTCACCTCAACCCCTTTAACAGGCCACTGCAGGCACACGCCGCACAAAAAGGGATATTTTATTACTAAAAAAGGTTGCCTTAACTTAATCGTAAAGTCCTTAATCACTTTATCGTGTGATTATTCGTAATTCACGTGAAAGAATCCGCGGTCGTAATTCAGTACTAATATTTAAGTCGTGCAAAATTTATGTTCGCAAATTCTTAATGTACATTAAAGAACCAGTTTTAATTTAAATTATGTTCTCGAGCGTCTCGACTCCCTAAATAATTCAAATTAAATCCACTTAAACATCACCAAAAACTTTCCATTTAGATCGACGTAGGTAATTTGATGTTTTCGACCTTGTCGCCTACGCAAAGTCCTTTGCGTACACGAAGTCCTTCGTGAGTTTTATTTAAAAGCAATATGAAAGTTGATATAGGTAATTACGGACAGATAGACGTTTTTTTCGACTAGGGAGCGTTTGTCTCCCTACACAAAAAAGTGTGTGCTATAGACCACACAACTGAAGTAAAACTTAATTATTGATTTTCATTACCGTAGTTACAATGACGTTACATATCTTATTATGACATTTATTTTTTAAATATAAAAAAGTTTCACTTAAATCGAATTTGAATTTTGAATTTGAATGACAACTTCCATTGGCCTCGCCCGATGTGTGATTTTTGTAACACTCTCGCCAGCTTACTCCCCATGTCAAGCGCACGTACCTATAGAAGTTCAAAAATGTATATTTGTCCGCTTCCATATTTGGTATAGACGCACATTACTATCTATACATATAGATTCGTTTCCCCATCAACCGATTCCCCGAATGGGCCAGAAGAAACTCACTACACAGCAGTATCATCTGAGTACAAGGTAGCAGTCACATTACATCAGTATTATGTAAGCGAGAGGTATCTCCCTGGTCGTGCCGGCCCAATGCAGCTGAAATGCAGCGTGGTAGGGGAAATCCGATGTTTTTTTTCTCACAAAGTTAGAAAAAGCAAAGAAAGTAATGACGGGAGGAAGCTGTAATTTTTGTGGGTTTGTCTATGGTCATCAGTGTTGCCAACAGCTAAATGACATTATTTTCGTTCCGAATTTCAAAATATCTTTGGAACGCGTCCGTTTCTCATTTTATTATCTTCTATCTTTTTATTTATTAAATACACCTACATACATAAATCTTAGTAATAATAACATTTCTAACTAATTTTTAACACTTAAGTTCCTAATCGTCTTTAGTAGGAACATAATATTAAACTGGTCCATAATTTATACAAATTTATTTAATTAACTATCTAGTTTTGTTACCTTCGTAAAATATATATCTAGGCTAAGTGCCTTTTCATATGCAAACGATCATAGCACGGTTACCGTGAACTGTAAAGAAGAAATGTATAAGCTACACCTCTGTGTAACAAACGCCTGACAGGCGACTCGTCTGGTAGCATGGTAGCAACTTAACCCGCGTCGTAGTGTTCAGTGAAAAGGCTGAAATATGGTGAAAATATACTGACAGCGGTCCTCCAAATACATACTGTATATTAATATTATGGACGTGTACCTCAAGACCGTACCGTTTGTAACCTGTAAAAGAAATCGATTGGAATATCCCTTTAATTGAAATAACTGGTCAATTATTGTCTTTAGCAATAAAAAGAAGACAAAAAGATGTCTTCATGAAATGTGCATATCTGTACATTTCTCGAAGAAAAGCAACGTAAATTGTGTCATGTATTTCTGTTGTCATTCAATGTCTTCGTTAGTCCCTTATCTAATAAAAAAGGCTGTTATCTTGTCAAATTGAATAACAATCAATGTAGCGTGGCCCAGATAGCTCTATATTATTATTTTCGGTGCAGTGAACATCTCTAATGTATATCATTACCAAATACTAATGTATATCATTAATATAATATATCAACACTAGCTTCCGTTCTCAGCTTCGCCCGCGTGGATTTCGGACCTGCGCCTGATTTCTCACCGGTCGTGTCGGATTGCCGTCCCATCGGAAAATGAGAATGAGGGAATTTAAATTAAACATTGAAGTAGTTATTGTAAGCAAGAGATAGAGATATATTATCACGTAATTGTTTGTAGCATTTTTATAGATTTCGCAAATACTCTACTCAATTATGTCTTTGCTAGTTTACGCGGCGATTGTGTGGAAAGTTAAAGAGTTCGCGAAAAATCAAAAGATTTTTTGCGACCTCTTTAACACTTAACACCGTATTTCCGGCAATTGCCATAAAAGCGTAGTGGTAAATTATATACCTAAATATTCCTAAAGAGGCACTATTTTATTTTTAAAACTATATAATAATCCGTTCAGTAGTTTCGAGTTTATCGCGTTCAGACAGACCAGAAGACGGCTTCCTTTAATAATATGTATAGATAGATTATATTGTGCAGTCAGTTATTTCATAGTAACCATTTTCGAACATGCTATTAATATAATTGGGTCCAGATGGCCCGTGAACGTTATTCTTCCTTCTTTGAGCCATCTGGACTTTTACAAAGCTCACATTCTAGTCGGGCGTTACTTGTGTAAATGATACTTCTTTGCCCGTGTTTGACCTATTTCAACTCCAGCTTACTTTGTAAATGTTCGGTTTATGTGGATTTTTCTGAACATCAGTATTTACTTATTATCAGGAACTCAGAGTTACGTATAAAAATAGAAAAAGACACGAAGTCTGATAGTGATGTTAAAACTAAACATAAAACTAGACAATTTATTTAGGTTAGTTGCAAAAAGCTAACTCAATATATGAACGCTCACACACAGTTATGTGGCGCGAGGCGCGAGCCGCCATGATCCAATGCCCATTGCCTTTTTTATACATTCAGTCTGAGTGTCAGGTGGTAAGTGAAGCTCTGTGGCTAGCGTGTAAACATACATAACAATATTGTGAACGTGCCGGCAACATTTTAATGATGTAAAAATATTTTTTAAAATAAACGGTTAGCAGTGATGTCGTGGCTGAGAAATAATAAACAGATGAGAGCATTTCTTCACAAGAAAACCCAATAAGAAGTTGTCGCATTGTGTTTTGTCCTCTATTTATAGTCGTAGTTATTGTTGTAGTTAATTTCCCCTGTTTATAGTATTTTTTGGACTAAACCAAGAATTTTAATTGAAAATACCTATACCAAATGTTCGATGAGAAAATATACCGAAATATTTGAAAAAGGAGGCATAAACAAATCAGAAATGAATTTACATATTATATAATATCATTTTTGTAATTCATGCAAGGAGGCGTCATCATCTATACGATTACAACTGGAACGGTGAGTTTAGATATACCAAATAAAAAAAGCCAAGGCGCGTCCACCCTAATAGCTAACGAAGTGGGTACATAAGCCAGAATCTGTAAATCACAAAAACCTGCGTGTAATTTGAAATTTATCCCCGTGTATCTCTTGCTATCCCTATCTAAGTCGCGCGTGAAAAACCTGACGTGATTTATGTACTTACGAGGCTATCTAGAGATAAATTATTGTCTTCACATCGGTGCATACATGCGAAAAAGTGAGAAATGGACCACCATTCCTACGGATCCTCCACTCTGCTACAAGATAAAGCGGGAGCCGATGTTAAATGTGTTAGTGAAAAATTGTGGCCATTCACTATCGGTTTAGAAATAGGATCAATCGGGATAGAGTTGGTATTTTATATACTTACCCGACTATGTTAGGAGCACAGGTAATGTTTTTGACCATATAATAGAATATATTATGTTGGTATCATATTAATGTATATGTACCTACATATTTGAAGCGGTATAACCACAATATCTCTTTAGGATCATCAGATCTGTTAGACTAGATAAGTGAAGGAAAAATCTATGGTTGTGTTGGTATTTCAGAGTGTTGACTTGCTATAAACTTGTGTGCGTGAACTGCCTGTTTACCATCAGCGCTCTGACAAAATTTACTGCTGGATATAAACCCTTCCCGGAGAGCATTATATGGGCCACAGACAATTTGATTGCACTTAGTCAACGCGACCTTGACCAGGTCATCAGCCCACTGGGTGGAAGGCCTGCTTACCTACTTAGGTACGTAGGTACCTACGTAGGTAAAAACCGACTACTTCTATAAGTAAAAACTACTCAATGATATCATCATCATAGCATTAAAATTGTAAAGCAATAAATACACTGTCAATAGTACACCTTGGGAATAGTACCCTCCTCCCAGGCTGATTTTGTAGAATAATTATGGTAATTGATTGCATATCTTAAATAGTATGTTAATGTGTATTTTTATATTTAAATATACTTCCTCGTGAGGGCCGCTGACTTTGTTTCGCCGGTTCTTCTCAGGACAGGGCTAGGGTTGAACCGGTGGTAGTTAAAATTTTTGACGTTCAAAAGTGATTTGTACAATTCTATTTTGAATAAAAACATTTTCATTATCATTTGCAGTGGTATATGTAGCCTAAACGTAGCTATGTATTCTTATGATGTACCGTATAAATCCTTCTCGATGGAGTCTGTCCTTGAAGGGTACTAATATATTGCTAATTAACTGTGTAGCTAATAGATCTGGGATTATTTTTACACAGGAAAAATACCTATGCGTCGCGTCCGTTCAACTATTTCTAGATGAAGCAAACGGGAATCCTGCCAGTATCGCTAAAACCACTGCAAAATAAATGAGGCGCTCTGGTAAGGAATAGGAAAACCCAGCGACTGATCGCTTCCCAACGAAGGGCCGATCTCCATCACGCAATTGGTCACCCTGACTAATAGTGCGATCCCGATGACGTAGTAGCATCGCAGGGTCAGGTTCCACCTTAAAAAAAGTTATTATCACGATAAGATTGACTTAAACGGAATATCTAAAGCGCCTAAAATGCGCCGCGATAAATTCGATTCTCAAAGCGATTTATTGTTTCATTCAATACGTGTATATTTATTATAATAAATATTTCAGTATAATATTAGATTATGTATAATAATAACAACACCATTCTCGAATCCACGCGAGCGAAGCCGCGGGCGGAAGCTAGTCAATACATAAAGGGGTACAATTTATATGCACTTTTTTTACTTACCAGTATCACTTTTCACTATATATATTATCTCCGAAACTATAGCAAAAAGAAGTAAGTACTTGAGTTGGACCAAAAAATTCGTAGTTTTTTTTGATGATTAAATTTTATATAAAAAAACAAAAAAGGGTACAGGTCGACTTACGACACTCATCACAGGAGGCACAGATATAATAAAATCATAAGAAAGACAAAACTGTACATTGAATTTTTTTTAAAAGAATACTTGGGGTGAAATTTCCAATCGATATCGTGGCCAAAATATAGTTTTCAGAATTTTTGTCTGTTTGTCTGTAGGTACGTCCGGTCTAAACCTAAAAAGTACTGTATATTACTAACATGTCGGGTCAACATATATGTACACTAGCTGCTGTTCAGCCCCGCGGTTTCACCCGAGTAAATTTCGATCCCGTGGAATAATATAGAAAATCATCCCATTGCATTCCATAGGAATATGTTTTCGTGATAAAAATGCTATGTATTAATACACGTTATCCTCTATTTGTCTGCCAAATTTCATGAAAATTGGTGCAGCATATTTTGCGTGAAGGAGTAACAAACAAACAAATAAACAAACAAACAAACCAACTTTCATAATTATAATATTAGTAGGAAATACAACATATTATCTTGATATTTCCACGGGATCGAAACTTATGCGTGTGAAATGGTGTCTGACTGATTAACTGATTCATCATCGCCGAGCAAAAACTGTTAGCCATAAAATTTTGTAAGTAGGGTCGTTTTATTAAATAGACACCCACTAAGGAAGGAATTTTACAAATTCTATCCCGAGAGGGGTGAAATAGGGGTTGAAAGTTTGTATGGAAGATCGTAATTTTTTAAGTTAGAAACATGCAACTATATTTTTGGTCTACTTATTAAAAATTGTAGATACGTACTTATGCGTTACTGAAAATTCTATCCCTATGGGGTAAAATAGGGGTTGAAAGTTTTTATAAAAGACCTTATTAATGAACTATTGATCACCCAATGGATTTGAAAATTTTAAAGAAAGTTTCTGTGTGATCTTACGAATGAAACTTATTGTGATAATACATATTATAATAAAGCAGTAAAATCAGTGTGTCTATACGTTGAATTTTACGAAAAACAAATTAGGGGCGATGTTTTTTACTTTTTTCATCTGTCTATTTGTCCGTTTGTCTGTTAGTCCAGGCTAATTTCAGAAACTAATGGACAGATTAAAACTAAACTAGCACTGCAGGCCTATTTATATTGATCTCAGAAAAAAAACTAGCAATGTCGAATACAAAGAAATACTTTAAATTGTTTAACTACTAAGAACGGAATTTTGGCACTCTGCAAGCAAACAATAACAAATCACTTTGATTAAAGTAGAACTACGGTACGCAAACGAAGTCGCGGGCACCAGCTAGTATTTAAAATATATAATATAAATTTCAAGCTATTTAGTATGATTAGTACTGGAATACTGAATAGTTATTAGTTCTGTTTGTTTATTGAATGGTGGTCTAATGCCTGAATGTTGAATAGGCCGTTGAATGTACAGCGTTCTATATATTATGACACAAATCCAGGCAGCTAGATCGACAGCCTTTTATACTCCACAATGTGCGGCCCTATTTCGCCTTAGTAATGACAGGATGTCTCGTTAAAATTTTAATATCGTCTTACTAAAAAGTGGCGGCCATTATCTGCCTCCACAAAAATAAGACGCTTCAATTTTATACACAGTGTGCGAGAAAAGCCCCAGTTTGTCTTGATTTTAAATTTATCCGCTTTAGGAATTTTCTTCGTTTAGTTAAATAAGTGCGGTTAAAATGTGCGTGACAGCTTGTTATTGGTACTTGTATACGAGGTCATAATAGTTTCAATTTATAAAATAGGCTATTATAATCCTTTAAACTACAAAAAATTACATAAAACTGATACGGACGAACAAGCCAGATGAATAACCTCTGCTAAGATAGCTTGTAGGAAATAAATGAAAAATTGAAAGAGATGTAAAATTAAAACAATATAACACTTAAAAAAATATTTAAAACTCTTCTTTTTTTACTATTTATAGATCGCGTGCCATCTTCACCTTTTTGTTTTTAATATAATATTGAAAGCAAAAGACTATATTAATTAAATCTGCTGAATCTTGCTAGATGCCATTTAAATTTCTATCCAAGCTAAAGCTAAGTGAATTTTCGATATTTCCAACGATTTCTCCGCTGTTGCAATATAACAAATTACAATCATTTGCATGTTCAAAGTGTTTATGATTTCGTGTTAAGCCGTTATCCCAGTTGCGATCTCAAATATGGGATAATAATAATCGTAAACGCCACACGCAGCGACTAATCCACTAAAACGTTGCTTTGCGTACTAAATCCCCGGGCGATATTCCATGGAGTATACTAACAAGATCAATTTGTTTTGTATGGAAGCTTAGAAGAAGTAAATCGCCTATTTAATCGACGATCACAATGGAATATCGTCTTAAAACGTATTTAAAATTCAAGCCTCAATACTCTAATTCATTTATGTTTTATTGATAGTACCTTTTTTTTACGCAGGGGAATGCGTTACGCACCAGCCCCCGGGGTGTTTAGCTACCCCGAGGAGTGTGGGACTCCCGGCCGAGTGCCGATTTACCCACTAAACCCCTGCGGCTCACTCATCTTGCCGTTTTCGGGGGCACCATGGAATCGCGAGCATTCTACCACGAGGCCCACCGGCTTTGCGATTCCGCAGCTACACTACAGAAGACGGGCAAATTGTGCCCGACGTCTGCCTCTTCGTCGTCGTCGGTGCGGAGGCACATCAGCTCGCGCCTCTCGCTCTTTTTCGGCGGCCTCCTTCTGTTGGATTATATTCTCACAAAAGGAGGAGAAAGCGTCCCAACATCTCTCGCTGCCCAGAATCTTATTAACGATGCTGTGCAGCGAGAGACTACGGTCGCCGAGCTCAACAATTAGGGCCATCCTTTCTGTGGTCCATTTGGTGCAATCTGCCAGAGTGTGTTGAGCCGTGTCATCCGGCTCCCAACACTCATGGCAGACCTGTGCTGTTTTCCTTCCTATTTTGTGCAGGTAATGACCAAAACACCCGTGTCCAGTCATTACTGTGTTGTGTGTTCTTTCCATCCAGCTTTCGAGAGATGGAAGGAGCGCCCCAATGGTTCTTATACCGTATGGGAAGTTTTCCAGCTCAACTTTCCATCTCTCTCTAAGCCTGTCTACAGCCAGTGTGCGGGTCGCCCTTATTTCGCTGGGAGACAGCCTCTCTCCTGACATTATCCTCCGCTGCCTTTCCCAATATAGCTCTGCCTGTACTTTGGCGTCTAGTTCCCAAGGTAGGGTTCCTGCCAGTAGACATGCCGCCGCCCAAGCAACAGTAACATAAGCCCGAGCTATTCGGTTAGCTATTACTTTTTGGGGTCTACGCAACTGGGCCACGTTAGTTCTACAGAGCTTGTCACGTTGAACATTGGACAAAAGCCGGCCCATGGCCGAAGCTGCACTCACAACACGGGGAGCAAGCCGCCTAAAGTGCTCCTTAAGTTCCAGCGAGGATCCAGGATGATTCCTAAATACTTAACAAATGGTTTCACCCGGATCCTTTCCTCGCCGAGCTTATTGATAGTACCTAACCTTTATTTTTTAAACATTAGATCGAAAAAAAAAAAAATAAAATCACTCAAACAAAAGCTAAATATATCTATACTAATTTTATAAATGCGAAGTATATTAGAATATTCGGATGTTTGTGATTTAATCACACTAATACTATCAAACGGATTTTGATGAATCTAGGCAATGTTGTAGCATATGTTCGAGATAGGTTTAAGTCATCATAAAATGAAATTACATAATTTTACGCGTTTGAAATAGGCTATTTGACTGTGTTAAAAATAAAAACTTAATGAATTTAGTATTTAATTAATATGATTTTTAAGTCATTGTGTACTGTAATCTTTCGTAAATAATCAATGTTTTATTTTTAAAACTATTTTTAAAATATTTATTTTTATTCATAAGTCACACAGTGACACGAAATCACAAAATTGACGATGACGTAACACGTGTGAGCCAACAAATAATAGACGATGCATTCATAAATTCTACTGATAGTACATTATTGTATATTTCATTCGATCATTCATTCATAGTACAAATCAATCATTTATAGTTCTAACTTAACTTATGGATTTGTCAACTATAAAAGTACCTACTTAATAGTTGTGTTTTGGATGTGTGATTTTTGGAACGCTGTCACTTAATACTTGTCATTGCCTTTACAAAGCTACTACGTCACAAGACACCATTTTGCTTAAAGAAGCGTTTTCGCGGGTTTTATAAATTATTATTATGAATCTTTAATTTGAAAATTTGAGATAAATACATAACAGAGAACATTGATCACTGATAAACATGAAGATGGAGAGATTTTTGAAAACTTGCCAAATAGTCTATAATTTATCAATATATATATATATATAAATATATATAATGAAAAATTCAGAAATATACACTATGGTCCATTCATGGTAATCATGACAAAATATTTTGACAAGACAACGGCTGTTGGATCGACTAGTCTCAAATATATTGGTAAATTTAATATGAAACTGTGTATTTTGATATTAAATAGTGAGTTATACG
>LUGF01006482.1:422160-435101 GCA_001625245.1 Calycopis cecrops
TATTGAAAATCTAGTAAGTTATTTGAAAATAAAAAACGGGCATTTAATTAAATACACTATGATGAGCATATCGGCGAATTATTATTACAATACTAAGAATTCTGATAGACATTTTTTTGTTACATTTATTGTTAAGAGGTATCTTCGGGATTTATTTTTATCGAACATTGTAAATAAAATTGTGTTTTGAAGACGGGCAAATGATCAGAAATATCTTCAAAAATAATATATATTTTTTTCACCAAGATATGTCGAACGGATGTTGCTAAAAAAATGTTAAGAAAAACCATTTTAGGTGTATTCAGCGCCTTAAACCGCAAACTCAGTCGGGTGTCGCAGACGCACTAATGTTTTTATTGCTTTAAAAATGTTTAACCTGTACAAGTTTTAAAACAACCATCGTCCTGGAGAAAAATGGCGCTATAAAAATTTGTGTTATGCTTCCTTGCCTATTAATAGCTGGTTTAGTAGTTTTATAAGTCTGTAAGATGTTTTAGTCTTTGTCAACAGTAGACAAGTGCGAATGTAGATTTATTTTTTCTTAAATATTCAAAGTTCTATATGTATTCAAAATATGTAGCAGTAAATTTATATATTATAATGATAATTAATAAGGTTAATTATAGCCATCGCTTCGTAAACACCTAATTCAGCCTATGTTCTGCCACTCTCTACTATCGAGATCTAGATTATTGTATATATAACAACATGGGGCCCCCCTTGGTACCAAACAAAGCCCATGAATACCGCATAGATGTTAAGCAAATGCGTTTCCCACCTTTCTCTTTCCCCCTATGAGCTACTAAAAACAAACACGGTGCAAATAAGACGAAAGCGCAGCTTTCTTTTCACTTCAATTCTTACTATTTATTGATTACAAATGGAAGATAAAAAATAATGGGTGCCATATGCTGGATTCAAAGCTAGAATAGGAGAGAGTGAACCACACTTAAATTATAAATACATGTTGAAGTTCTTGTTTTCCGCTCCTTTTTGTTTGAAACAGCAATATTTAATATTCATACGTGACTTCGTAAACTTTAACAATAATTTTATAATTAATAACATAAAATAGATAACGTAGGTTAAACGCAAGCTGAGACCTTTAAATTTTACCTTTGTCCCCTGTAAATAACTAAAACTTGAGTTGCCTAATGTATGAATAAACTCCATGTTCCTGTAAAAAGTAAAATAGAAAGTCAATCTCAATTATAAAAGTAACCATCGGATAGAAGTCTGACGGTTCTTTTATCTGATTACAAACATCACGTACATTTATAGTAACAATTTGACACTATATCGGATTGTGAAAGTTTACAGATGGATCTTAACAATATTTATAAGTACTGCAACGATAATTTACTTTACCTTAATATCAAAAAATGTTGTGTAATGTCTTTTTCTCGGTCAAATTCTCCAAAATTATATAATAATAAATTTAGTGATCAGCCATTGAACAGAGTGTCTGAGGTGAGAGATTTGGGTGTCCATATTGATTGTAAACTGACTTTTACCCATCACGTTAATGTTATTGTCAATAAAGCAATGCGTATGCTGGGTTTCATTTTACGAGTGGGCAAAGTTTTTAAAAATCAATATACTCAGGTCTTATTATTTAACGCTTTTGTTAGGTCAACCTTGGAGTACGCATCTACTGTCTAGAACCCTTACCAAAAAAAGTATATTGTTCTTATTGAGTCTGTACTCACAAAGTTTTTGAAACATATGAAGTTTAGGTATCCTTCATCGAACTGCACTTTACCATCTTTGATGCAACGCCGTTTTGAAAGAGATTTAATTTATCTATTTAAATTAATAAGGAATAGAATTGATTCTCCCTATTTACATAACCAGATTGGTTTTTCTTGTCCTCGTTTAAGCTCCCGCAATAAGCATCTATCTTTGTAGGTGCCTATAGCTAAAAAAAATATGTAGAAAACTCCTTTTTGCATAGATCTTGTCGCCAATTTAACATACATTGTAAGGGATTTGATTTGTTTCACGATTCTTTCAATGAATTTAAAAGCAATGTTAAGAAAATTGTTTTGTTTTAGTTTTGTTTATGTTTTGTTTTTTCGTATAACATAGTTTTTCCTTTCTTTTTTCATTTTTTATTTTTTTTCAAATCATTTACTGTCTGCATTCACAAATGTAATAATTTTTAGTGGAAACTTAGCTGGTGTAAGCATTATTTAATTTAATTTAAGCTGTTATGTATTAAGACTGTTTGTTTTTCCCTAATAAATAAAAATAAAAAAAAAAAAAAAAAATATATATTTTGTTGAAAACCTTTTCGTATGTAAATGCTAAATGTCATACACACGTCGTATTGTACTCGATATTGTCCCTACAACACGTTATCAACTTGTTTAGAGTCGATGTAATTTTTTATCTCTTCTTTAGTTATCTGCACATCTAGCTGTTGTTTTTGAAAATAAGACCATAAATAACTTTTTTACACCGCCCAACCGGTCCCGGATGTGTGTTTTCCTATACAGACCGACTCAACACAGAGTGTACCTACCGACTTAAAACCGCTGCAAGAGTCGTCGGTCGCCTTGGTGGGGTATCTCGAATCTGTTAGCGACAGGGAACAGGTTATAGAGAGCGATCTACATCGCGATAGGGTTTACTGTGAAATTTAGACAAACAATCGCCCTATGCTAATGTCTAACATTATAAAGAGAAAAGATTTCAATTATTTTTTCACTAATAGAAAGCTGTATAATCAAAAAATATATTAT
This sequence comes from Calycopis cecrops, assembly GCA_001625245.1. Classification (NCBI taxonomy): domain Eukaryota; kingdom Metazoa; phylum Arthropoda; class Insecta; order Lepidoptera; family Lycaenidae; genus Calycopis; species Calycopis cecrops. The sequence continues at coordinate 424,905 of LUGF01006482.1, forward strand.
TTATTTTACGCCAAATGAAGTGGACTCGAGTTGGCCCGTAATAACAAACATTGGTGCTCTAATATATAATAAATAAATATTAGAAATACTGTCGACATAAACTAGTAGTAATCTCTTCAAACGATTCCCGTACGACGGAGACCAATTCCGTCAAGTGTGAGGCTATAATTAAGACAATGTAGGGTTGCGGTCAGAGTAATTTTTGTCAGAGAATACAAAACTTTTAGGCCGTATTTTTGACTATCCCCTTGTGTAATCAGTAACATATTTGGGGAATAAGGATGCATAAATTATGCTTTACATTATATTATCTTAACAAAAAGAAAAAAGAGGCTAAGTGCGAATCGGACTCGCAAGCCAAGGATTCCGTACGAATGGGACGAATGAAGTTGCAAATTTTATAACAGAAATAGGTTAATAATCTTTTAAACTTACGCCATTTTGGTAAACGGTAAAAAAATATAGATCCAGTATCAAATTGAATTTTATGCAAAACTTTTTAAACACAAGAGGGCAAGCTTATTTGTGACATAATTGCCCATCGTGTGTTACGTGTTAATAATGTGTATAGAAGAAGACTTGGTAAAATACAAACACACATTCACAGCAACACAAGTCAAGTCGTTATTTACAGCACTCGACTCTAAAATATCAGAGTTGAATTAATTATTTAAGTACTAAGTACAACCATTATTACATAATTATATATATTTTTTTTAAATGGTGGCTGAAAAAAGAATAAATATGAAAACAACGTTTATTTGTAATATTTCTTTATATAATTGTATTACTTTTTGTTGTATTGTATTTATTAAAGGTAACATGTTCGTGGTAGATAAGTATAAAGAAAATATGTTTTGTCAGATCCCGTTTCAAAATTTACATTGAAAGTTCCTACAACAATATATATACAATAAGACGGGAATACGATAGCACCATGAGTTACACACAAACAGTATTTTCTTTAAACAACATTAAATATTTCTTAATGTGTACACTTACAATGTCTGTTTGGACCGTCTAGGTTATTGGGACAAGATATTTTACACGACTACTGTCTTATAAATTTGCTGGTGTCGATCTGGGAAACTTTTGTAACTGTGTACTTTTACGGCTTACATTTATAATATACATACGAGTAGATGTACATATCTTATCTAGAGCGTCTCTAATCGTCTAGCTCCTTCCAGTTTGTTTTAAAATCTTGCCTAAGTCCATTGGCAAACGCTTTAAGTCATGTTTTCTTCCGCGCATCACCACTTTATGGAACTAACTGCTTCCTTCGGTATTTCTGGACTTATATGACTAAGGAATCTTTCAAATATAGCTTATTTTATTTTAAAAGACCAGAAAGGTATCTGCGAAACCTATAGTGTAGCTCCTTATATTATAAAAGAAATAGTTTTGTGCCTCCTGTAATTTAAGTAAACAACGGCACCAACGTCTATACTATATTATTATGATAGCAAATTTTGATACAGCACTCAAGTTCGTTCTGAATAACTTTATGGATTTAAAGAATAGCAATTGCGCGTAGTAAATAATATGTTCCCTAAATAAATAATTGAAACTGAATATTGCAAGTGTAGTGTTCTAGATGTGAACTACTCTGTACCTTTTCTAGGAATGTATGTTCGTGAGCAATTCATTTCTAAGATATTTCTTGTAGGGTGGATGATCTTTATTCCCACACATATCCAATCTACGTGTTATTGTTTACAATTTATTGCTATATTTAAAACAAATAAAAAGGGTCGTGAATTGTAAACAATGTAAATGGTATAACATATAACTTGCTGAAATGCCGATACTGAGAGTTCTCTATAAGAAGTTCTATCTGCCTTTATTCTCAAATGAATTATCTTATTATTCCTGATATGTAAACCAAAAATGTGATGGGTCTCTTCTTAAAAAGGTAATAAAACCTTGTTAAAGAATTACAGATCCATATTTCTTCTGAGGCACGTTTACAAGTTCTTTTGAAGTGTTATTGTGAACCGTCTATCGTGCATGTTTGACGATTTTCAACTCCAATTCTCGAATAAGCCGGTTTGCATAAAGGTACCTTAGACCGCACCCACACGCTGAGCCAGATTAAAGAAAAAAGGGAGAGAATGTTCGGCCTATATTTCTAGCGTTTGTGAACTACGAAAAAACCTTTGATTCAGATGAGGAATGTGCGGAGCTCCAGTGACAACAGCGGTGCCACGCCGACTAACGAAACATAAAAGTGTTGAAGTGTTTGTAAAAGAAAGCCACTATATTGAACGGATTACAGGATCCGAAATCGAAAATACTTTTGCAGATAGGTGTGAGAAAGGGTAATTTATAATGTAATTTCTCCTAAACTGCTTATTGATCCCATTCTTTTGTCTTCTCCCGTCACCAGCTTTCTCGAAGGCATGGAGATCGTCCCGTCAACGTTTTGGTTCCTAAAATTCGTCTAAACTTGTAATGTAGAACATATAGAATTTACACGGTAATTAAAAATAATATTATTATTTAAAAATAATAGGAAGCTCTCAGATATATGTATATAGGTAATATTTTGATGAGTTGAGGCTTGTCGTACGAATTAGTGAAGTGAAAACTTTCTGAAAGACAGGGAAAAGTTTTCAGAGCTTTAAACAAAATACGCAGTCCTTATATGAAAAGTATACACAACATTTTATGTAAAACAGGGGAAAGTTAAAAAATAGAGCTAAACGTATTTTTTTATTATTAATATATTTTGACCTACCATAATTACAAAATAAAATATGACCATTACCGAAGATTTGATCTATTGACTAACTAGCTGCGCCCCGCGGTTTCACCCGCGTAACTTTCGATCCCGTGGGAATATCGGGATGAAAAATAGATGTTGGCCGATTCTCAGACCTACTCAATATAATCACAAAGTTTCATGAGAATCGGTCAAGCCGTTTCGGAGGAGTATGGCAACGAAAACTGTGACACGAGAATTTTATATATTAGATATTATTGCCAGATATAATTTTGTATATTCGAATTCGTGTATGCCAAATCACGGGACAGCAATTAGATATAACTAAAGAGAACACAGCAACGTTAGCACAGGTGGTTCGGCTTCAGGACCCTGGGTCATAGATTTATTATTGAGTTAACTGGACTGTTTTATCACAATAACATCTTTTGTAATTGAAATTTTCATGAAATTCGAACCTTTTTTTATAACAATGGCTCATTGTTTTATAATTAAAAACAAAGTATTATAATAATTTTACCTTATATCCCGAAATGTTATATAATTTCATAAATACATACCAAACTATAAGATTAAGTATTTTAAAGCGTTAATTAAGAATAGTGAGATATCGGAAGCGTCCAATAAAGGATCAATTTCGAACCGGAGCCATAAGATTTTTCAAATAACTAAGTAATATCAGAGAGGGAGTTAGGCCGACTTCGCACTTTGCCCGGCACTTCACAAGTCGATTGGAACTTTAAGAGCCCAATTTCAGACTCAATAAATCTAGACAGGATTTATTGCTTGTGATTTCATAAATTTTTCATTCTTTCAGATTCATAATGAAATATTTAAATTTCTTATTGATGCATCCCCCCATCGATCTCATAAGATATTAACAACGTCACTTGAATTGTTTTAAACATTACTGTTTTAGCTTCCATTTTTGTTATTTATCGTTTTTGGTTTTTTGTAGGCACATGAATCTATCGGTTACGAACATAATCAATAAAATTTTTAAATATGTTAGTAGTGATATTAGTAGTATTTTTAGTTTTTTTTTTTTTATGATAATGACTACCGACGCCCACAAATAGTTACTAAAAATATATTTTTGTACAGTAAATTCACGACTCAAATCGTATAGTTATAGCATGAAATAAGGTACGGTTATTATAAAAGTAGGAAATTCAATATATTTTGTTTGCCTCGTTATACCAATATGTTTAACCGCAGTTCACAAGGTCCCCGGCTTATATTCCAAGACGGACTAATCCTTTTTGAGAATTAGTAAATTTTAGTAAATGGTTACAGTGTGTAACGTGCGTCGTAAATAACTTTAAATCTCGGCCCTAGCCACACACATACCTAATATTATCCTGCATAATCTTTTTGTTTCTATAATCCTACTAATATTATAATAAATGCGAAAGTTAGTTTCTTTGTTATTCCTTCAAGCAAAAACCACTCAACCGATTTTGATTAAATTTGGCACACACATGGAGAGTAACTTGGATTAACGCATAGGATAATATTTAACCCAAAAAAAAATCCTGTGGGATGCAATGGGATGATTTTCTATTTTCCGCGGGATCGAAATTGACGCAAGTGAAACCGCGGGGCGCAGCTAGTTATTAATATTTTTATCATCGGTTATTACTTATTAGTATATATTGTTGTTAGTTTGAGATTTGTAAGAACAACTGATTAATTTTTATATATTATACAATAATGACTGAACTGAAGAATTGGTCAATGTCGCGGGGAGCCGCTGGATGCAAGCAGCATGTGACCGTGAATCGTGGCGCTCTCCGGGTGAGGTCTATGTCTAGCAGTGGACGTCATCTGGCTGCTGATAATTTTGATGATGATGATAAATTTGACGACCAGACTGGCGCAGTGGTACAGGGCTCGGTTAAGCGGAGCCGCGTTCCCTGGCGGGGTTCGAATCTCGCCATGGTCATGGATGTTTATTACATATATCTCTATAATAAAAATCTTAAATGTTTAAAATTTCTTAAATTTATATAACATATTAAATATATTCCGTTGTCTAGTGCCCGTAACACAAGTGCTTACGATACTTAATACGGGGCTAGGCTAACGTGGTGTGTAAAGTTCACAGCTATATTTAGAATAAGTCATTCATTTTTAGATTCCCATAGGTTTGATAACATATAATTAAATATATTCAATGCATGAATATTAAACTAGCAATTGCCACAGCCAAAAAAATGTAATATACAAAGGAATTATATTTAACAACAGAAAGAATCTACCACGTAAAAAATCCCTACAAATTGGACAAAATAACATTTCCCGCAATTACGAAACTCAAAATCCAGCTTAACCGTTGATCTGACAAGGCTCCCCTTTTATAAATATAATAAAGATTATTATTTGCAAAGGACGTACTCCCACAAAAAATACATACAAATATTCAAATATCGTAATAATTATGAAAATAAACATTCAATGTAAAAACTCCAATTATAAATTTCGAACCGTGTTACCAAATAAAATATGTATTTTTATTCCATTTTAATGAAACCGTGTTAATGAGGGGTGTATAGATGTCAAAGAAAAAATATGTCATTATTTCTTTGTTATAAATTATTTTTGCTCGTACTCTCGTTAACTTGTGTTGTAACAAAAGAGAATTCTTCAAAGTTTTTACAATATTATATAATTATTTCAGTAATATGTTGGGCGTATAGGTACGTATTTATTCTAACCTAGACTAGATAACTTAACTACATAGTTGTGTTTCCTTCTTTTGTACTTGCGCAATATCTGCGTCTTCAAAGTTAAATCTAACTTAGACCTAGACTTAGACCACATTATAAACAGTGTTACGATTGTGAATAAATATTCCCAAATATTCTCAACTAATCTGAATAATATTTATAAAACAATCTAAATAAGAAGCTTGTTGATTGCACATACATCTAGTTTCACGACTATTTCTAGTGACAGACAAATTACACGTTCAGTTTTACACAGAGATTATCATACACTCAAGAATCAATCATATTGTCTGGAACATGACTGATTCTTGATTCTTACTACTTCTCTTCTCTCTTTCTTAGTCGATTTTGTTGATTGTGTAGAATATAGATTTGTTCTAAAACTAAATATCATTTCTTAAATAAATTGCTGTATTTTTTTTCATCTTCATAATCATACTTGTCTTATTTTATTTTTATTTTATTACAGCTTACGTTATTTGCACCACTGCAACTACGTAAGTAAGTTTCACAAATGTGCACAACAAACGTACATGTAATATACAAACTAATAATATTAGTAACTTCGAATGAACCCAAAAAAATTACCATTATAATTTTATTTTATTTTCGAAACATAACGGACTTACGTCCACTTTATAATTTACATTTAATACAAATACATATTAAAGTGAATCAACAATATAGCTCATTATTCAAATTTCAAATTTAGATTGTCTATGACAAGATTCATTTCTCGCCGATTTATAAATCTCAATAATAATATTTTTTGTAGATCTTTACACCTAAAATAATAATTGAGTGAAAACGGGATGACGATAATGCTGGTAGTCATAATAATAATACCTCCGTATCGCGAGTGCAAAGGTTATGAAATGTGTTTTCAACTGGCACTGCTATTGAGCTTTGTAGTAGCAATTAGGTCATGATAGGTATGTGCCGTGTATTTGTCGATATTTATATTTGAAGTAAGTAAATTATTTAAATTTTACATATTAGAAAGCAAATTAATAATATTATGAAATACCTACCTAAAAACTAAATTTTAAAAATGTACAGCCCACAATATCCGGAATTTTAATAATGAACACATTAGAGTCTATGCAAAGGATATGGTGAAATATTGTTTGGAGTGCAGGTGTGCCAGTAATGTAATAACAGAAATAATATATCCTCTATAGTTTAAATCATTGTAAGCAGTAGTTTCAGTAATTTTATTTTAGCCAATCTTTCTACATTGAGAACCACTGGTTTCTCTAGAAAATATGGAGATTTATCGAACTGAACATTGCATCGCAATATACATTAGAATCGCTGTAAACAAAACAGACTATGAATCAGATCTTCAGAAAATTGCTTGTAAACACATCTATGTAATTAGAAAATATTGTTAGGATAAATCTGCACCCTGGCAACATTAGTCGATGATGTCCACTAAATAACATGTAGGTAGTGACTTGTAATGTGATAAATTTATAGGACGCGGGGAACTGACAAATTACGCCACTATAAAAGGTCATGTTTGCCCAGTGTTGGGATGATTTACATTCTAATCGTTGACCTGGAAGGTATTCCCGCTGTACTGTAAGTTTGTTAATTTTATTAAGTGTGAAAGTGTTAACGACTAGTTCCTGCAAATATTGCACATTTGAGTATTTGTAAAAATGCTGTAGAAATGATGTTAATCCTGACTTTAATCATTATCAAAGATTGAAGTTTCTTATTTATTCTTTTTCTCAATCAGAGAGCTATAGTTTTCCGAATAACCGGTAAAGTAAATGATATTAAGCTCACTATGCTATGTATTTCTATTTCCTACTCCTGGTCTTCTAAGAGTACAATAATTCATGCCTGTAGAATGTCATTATAAATAATGTGTCATTGTGTCAATGTCATTATAAAAATGTCATATTCATATTTAAAGGCACTGAAACCTTAAAATATAACAATGAACATAATTATTAAAAATATTACAAGTGACGCCTGTATAGTCGGAAGTCCAACGGGACAATGGTTATTCAAAAACCGCTTCTGAGTGACAGGTATCTCCCCGGTCGTGCTAATCCAATACGTCTGCAGTGTACTGCAGACGTATTAGGCCGGCTGCTTCTCAATGAAGATCTTTTTGCGGTCAAGAAGTTGAGACCAGAGCCCATGTTCCTTGGGAATGTGACTTGTATAAGCCGAGCCAATTGTTATATTGGTTGGCATCTTACTGACAACAGTGGGTCCACCTATCACCAGAATTAATAAAATATATTAATATAATAATAATAATATAATTATTAATGTAATATATTAGAATTATTTATCTTTTAATCGCAAAAGAACTAAGTTTTAGCCAGCTATTACAGCTATATTTGCGCATACATGGCTCACGAAGAGCAAGGATATGAGAAGACGCAGCTGCAGAAACCAGGAGTGACAGCGCCGACTTCAGAAAGGCAAGAGTGCTTTAACGAAAGGTTAAACAATTTCTACGGAGTCAAGAATTGCACGTTGGGAAATTGAGCCGGTGAGCAAACCCTCTTGCATCTGTCATGTTTCGCTCCGTATACTGAAAGGTGTGTAGGAGCATGGGTGGTTGGTAGGTAAGTGCTGCTAAATGAATTTACGAATTTCAACGTAAGTTCAATACTAAAGACTAATAATTGAAATGTAAATAAATTAGCTTTTATTATTACGATCCTTACTCGTTCAGTGAATCAATTTGAATCCTTAATTAAAAATAGATTACAGTACAAAATATATCGATATATTATTAATGCACAAAAATAACATCCCTATTCATAGGGTCTATACGAAAAGCTACGTGAGGTGGAAATGAAAATGTCCTGTACACTTTCAGAAAAAAAAAAGCAAAACTTTTATGAGTTAAATGAAAAAAAGGAGCGACAAATTAAGAAACAAATATTGAATTAACTCAATTTAAAAAGTTAGTAGCACTATATATGAACAAGGCTGTACCCACGGTTGTTAAATATGAGTTAAGAACGCCGCGGTTTGTAATATTAATTTATATATTTGTGTAAATATGATCAGGTTACGTTGTCCGAGAGTTCTCAGATAGAAAATGGTTTAGTTAAACAGTTAGTAGTGTTAAATTTTACTCCAAAAATTATATTGTTAATTATATGATCCTAGTTTTGAAAAAGTTGTTATACTTGAGATCTAAGACAGATTATGAGATAGTAATAATATAAATAAATATTATTGTTAAGTAGGTCATTTAAATGCAATTAAATGTAATTTTAATACCTTTATAATAATTAAGCATATCTTATTAAAATATAATAAACTTGGTAAACTACTTATCGGAGTAGATGCTGCCACCTTGTCGTGCTGGATGTGGAGGGGGCTTGCGTGCCTCTGCCATCTGCCAAGGCTATGCCAGATAGTACTACTCATACCGGATTGGCTTGGGGGGAAAGGCAGACAAAGATCAGCTAAGCTGGTGGAGGACTTCCACCCATCCCTCTAAATCAGGGGATGGTGGTGAATTAGGACGGACAATTCGGTGGCGTGCTACTTTGTAATATTGGAGCCAGGGATCAGGATGGGAACTTCATCACTTTGCACGGTTCTGACGATGTAGTAATAACTGTTCAAAGGTGGCCGGACAGTCCGAAGCGAGGAAAAGTCAGGCATTTATGCACAAAGTCCAAGAGATTTTTTTACGAGCCTATTTGTGCTTCGTAGTTTTACCCGCGTAAAATCGATTTATTTATTCAATTATACGAATATATAGCCTTCGTTATATCCGAATAATGTAGCTTAGTTTTAGTGGAAGAAAATGCATCCTCGGATCTGTATTTACAAAGATGACCCCCTGATGACAAATGCATGAAGCTAAAAACTTTACTTTTTAATTTACTTCACTTTTCTTGTATTAGATTTAAGGTCCGATAAAAGTTTCCGCTTACGTTTCTTCATTTCAGTATTTTTTGCACAATTTTATAAGCGTATGTTTTCAGTTTAATCGGACATTTTGAACTTGGCGTCGTTGAAACTTTTACGTTCTCGATGAAGTGGCGTGTGAATAATTCACTGAAATATTTGAAGAAAGTTGTGATAGACAGGTCGGAATACTGGCCATTTGGCTATATTTTATGTTCCTGATACTTACGACAACGACTGTCATTCTACGTTTTTTAGGTTGGGCTTGGTGTTGATTCCAAGTACTATTTCTTTTTAAAGATAACGTATGTCTGATTATTTTTTATGCAATAGAAGTCTTAGTAAGAATTGTTATAAATTAATAATTAATAAATTTTATTAAACCTTTATGAATTACTAGCTTCCGCCCGCTGCTTCGCCCGCGTGGATTTCGAACTTCAAAAATGGTGTTGTTATTATTGTACATAATCTAATATTCTACTGAAATATATATTATTCTAATATTATACTGAAATATATATTATATTAAATATATACGTATTGTATGAAACATTAAATCGCTTTGAGAATCGAATTTCTCTCCGCTCATTTTAGGCGCTTTAGATATTCCGTTTAAGTCAATCTTATCGTGATAATAACTTTTAATTTATTCGTCCAAATTACTTAGTGTAAAAGACAAAGTTTATCTACATTAAATAAGTAAAGTGACAGATGTATAAATTTTCATGACAGTTTGATAAATATTCTAAAATGTGCATTGTTAAAAAATATCCAATTTAATTGAATGTTTGGTTCACTATTTTGGTCATAGTGACTTACACATAAAAGATAGATATATGCTGTCGC
>LUGF01006482.1:437319-448304 GCA_001625245.1 Calycopis cecrops
GATTTAGGTAGGGGCAACCCAGTGGTCTAGCCCGACACTGTACCCGGTTGAGCCACCCGGGTTCCTGGGTAGCGTGCGTAAAAGCATTTCCCTGCGTTTCCGAAAAAAAAAAATAGACGCATGGCACAGCTCACAGTTTTCTTACTTTGCTAGTAGGTTGTTAAAAAATTCCAAATGCTTATTTGTCATCCCTAGCCGCTCGCTATCAAAAAAAAACTAAAACTGTGTATTTATGAAAACAAAATAAAAATATTGCTTTAGGATTTCACATTTCTGTTCAAGGTATTTGTCGGATTCATATTTCATAGATATTAAACATTTCCTACAAATTGTAATCCAATAGCCACAAAATTGAAGCTGTGATAGTAAATGTCACTGATTTTGAGATTACATTCGCTTGGTATTAGTAATATTGGAGTTAGATATGTCGAGATATTGGAATCTCTGATAAGGTATTACATTTATTTAATAATACAATACTAGCCGCGTCCCACGGTCTTACTCGTATAAGTTACCATCCCGTGAAAATATCAGAATAAGAGGTAGAATTATATTTGACCATCTATATGATACACAGGATATTTCTTTATCTCTCAGTAGATGGAATTTTATAATATAGGATTTAATACTGCAGACTCATTTGCAAGATATAGATATAGATATATACGAGTTAGTTTTCTATAGTAGGTACACGATTGTAACCTGCAGCCAAAAGTATGTAGAATATAACTACGAACTTACGTACTAATTGTTTACCAAAATACTCCCAAAAGCCATTGGATATACACTAACCGAGCGAAACGCGTATTAAAAAGTAGTGCCAAACTGCATGCTTGCATGCAGCCAAATTGGGTCTGCATGACCGGGGAGGTACCTCTCGCTTACACGAGACCGACGTACAGTGACAGCTATGCAGTCGCGTTACGTGCGGTGTGTAAGTAGCCAGTAGCCTATGGGGGTGGAGGAGAAAGTAGGGCAGGTCATCTATATAGCCTCTATGCGGACGTCTATAGGTAGACATAAAAATGGCTTCGACTGCTCGTTTGCCCCCTAGTCGTAAGTAGTTCCTAAGATTAACACTTTCCACTAAAGAAACTCTCAAGCATTATGGTATTAAGAGTAAGATACATTCAATAATAAAACATCATCAACTGAATTTTAGATACGGCAGCCTTTTTTACAGGCTAGATAACTGCCTGAAACATATAGTGCCCAAATGTATGTATAAGTAGGCAGTCTTGGGAATAAACCATCCATATATCACAAACTGATTGCTTCTGATGTAGAGATCATTGATACACAAAATATCTTATAGGAATGTGAGCAGGTGGAGTGACGTAATTCAAATGTCGAAATCGGCGAAGACGTTCCCGAACTCAATAATATTGCAACAGCGATCAGATCGGTGTGGTAATCAAACACTGTCTCTGCGATCAACATCTTGTCGTGATTTATCTGTCAAAGGTATGTTCGTCATCTGTGTGATCAATGGTACTTACGTGTAGGTATTGTAAATGTATAAATAAATGAATAAATACTATTCAATATTATTTATGCTACTAATATTATAAATGTGAAAGTATGTATGTTTGTTTGTTTGTTTGTTACTTCTTCACACAAAAACTGCTCAACCAATTTTGATGAAATTTGGCACACGCATAGAGGGTAACTTGGATTAACACATAGGATAGTTTTTATCCCTAAAAAATGTTCCTGTGGGATTCCATGGGATAATTTTCTATTTTTCACGGGGTCGAAATTTACACGGGTGAAACCGCGGGGCGCAGCTAGTTGCATATAAACGGTGTCATGGGTTTCAAAATAACGACGACAAGCTTTAAGAAAATGTTGCCTGCGCTTCGCGTGTTCTTCTTGGCGGTCATGCATGGGGCATTAGCCCACACCAAGCTCATGGGAATTTACGTACTCATTTGATAAAAGGCTATTGTTGAAAGAAAAAACGGAGGTGTCAAAATCAGAGGTTTCGCAGATGCTTTGGTCTCTATTTTGCAATAATTATATCAATGAGACACCGGACTGCACTAAACTATGTTTATATGTTTTTAAACTTTAATTCATTATATTCATTTAGAAATAAAAAAACAACGAAAAAAAGAAACAAAACCAGTGAGCTTTAACAGTCAACAATATTATTTAAAATAACACACCTTCACGTCAGATCCGTGCATATGTAGGAAGAGAGAAGAAAATAATGCATATCACGATTGTTACACACTTGCCTTCCTTCCTCCACATTCATAACTCTTAATATAAAAACATCGGTTGTGAAGTCTCTTGATGCCACATTCGGAACGTGTCCGATGAATCTGATACTGGTGTGTCAGTCTTGGTCTTCCCCGGGACCTATTGGATATAGGTTCCAAATTTTCATTGTATGTCTGTTTTGTTAACTTTTCATCTGCCATTATTGTACATGTCCGAATCAATGGAGCGTGCCCTTTCTCATATTTACACTGACAGCTTCTTTCATACCTGACCTCTCCCCCGCTTCATGGTTTTGAACGCAATAGTCGTCTATTGACAAGCAAAAATGTACTTGATTATATTTCTAAGACAGACAGACACACAGTAAGTATTTAAATCAGAATTACGTGACTTTATAATATTTATAAAAAGATGAATGTTTGAGAATTATTGAAATATTATTATTAATAATAATCAGTAAGAACGCAGCATTGCAACCGATTTGGGCCAGCAAAACCGCGGAGGTGATGAAAATGAATATGAAATGAATCATCAATCAATCAAATCAGGCATATGGTTAGAAGGGAACCATCAACATATAGGATAGTTTTTATCCCGAAAAAATGTTTCTGTGGGATGCCATGGGATGATGACTTTAATGTATTTGTTACTTCTTCACGCTAAAACTCCTTATCAGATTTTCATGAAATTTGACATTTGGTTAGAAGGGAACCTGTATTAATAACATATAAGATAGATTTTATCCCGAAAAAATGTTCCTGTGGGATGCCAAAAAATGTTCCTATGGGAAAGTCATGACGGAGGAAAGGACACTGAGTTTGCAGCACGGCAGTGCGTTTTTTATATTATTAAGGCTATATGTTGGAATGTCTGATACTAATCAGCTAACAATATAGGAGCGCAGTGAGACTGTTATTATAAACACTGTTTTCCTAGTTCCAGCATCTGTCCGACTATTGTTTCAATTCTCTTAAAGGCTTGTTAAGTTAATTACAACTAATTACTTCACTCTACGTGTTAACTGTTTCAGTTTGTAATTGTAGAAGTTTAGCTCTAATCGATATACTAAGTTAAATAGTTTTGCGGGACAGTGTATTAACACATATTGTAAAGAGAATGTTTGTTTTATATTGTTTTTATTGTTTTGTATTGTTTTATAATAAAAAAAAATACACTCGTTCATTGCTGTCGATAAAATGTTGTTGTATAGTTTAGGGCGTAAACGACTAGTGGTCACTTTGAGGAGACTCCCGGCTTAAACATCTGCATAACCTAAGGTTATTTTACTAAACATATTATGCTATCTTAATCCCATTCTTTACAATTGTTATAAACTACATTTGAGCGAAAAGTGCCTAAAAACAAAACATGTATGTATACATGGCTTAGCTTAATCTACACTTTAAAAAATCTAGGGGAAAGTAACTTGTTTAACAATTTTGCTACGTACTTACACGTTGTCATGACAAAAATAATGCAACAATGACATAGTCGACGACCACGCTGGCGCTGTGGTATGGGTCTCGGATAAGCCGAGCACTTGCGCCACGCGCAGTGGTCTCGAACCTACCGATTTTTCGGTATTTCTACCGATATGGACTCTGTTCTACCGAAATACCGAATTATAACGATTTTTCTACGATTTCACAGTATAATATATGGAAATTCTCCCGATTTTTTTATCGATTTCACACTTTTAAGCTGGCAACCCTTTTCATGTATGTTTAATGTTACGGGGAAGTCCTCAATAGTATAGAACTAGTGCAGAATGTAATTCATATATTTTGGGGAATACTCTTGTGTCGGGAATTTACCTGTCTAGTCTATGTAAACAGGAATTCGGTTTTAATTTTTCATTAATTTCCTTAACTTTGATGAGAGAGTAGCTAACTTAAAGAGTGCCTACAAAATCAGATAAGTAATTAAGTTACATAAAATCTCGTCTGACGAGGAGGCAAGCACAAGTACGAGTGTAAGAAGAAAAAAATATTTACAACATTAAAGGAAAGAATGGGAAGAAGAATTTCCAGGTGGCTGCAAGATAGCCGTAAAGGCGAAAGCTATGCCAATTTTTTCTTTCTTTATCTTTATGGTATAAGAGGGCAAACGAGCAGTCGGAGCCATTTTCATGACTACCGACGCCCACAAACATCCACATAGAGGCTATACAGATGCGCTGCCCTCCTTTCTCCTCCCACCTCCATTGGTAAGAGTACTCCAATTGTAAGAGTTGCAATAAAGATATCAATATCACATCAGGAAAAGACGCTATTAAAAAACATAGTTCTTCACAAGCACACTCAGTATCATCAAAGAATATAAAATCACAACCGAAGATATCATCATTTACTGTGAACAAAACTCAAAAATCTGTTAATACAGCTAATTGTTATGATTTTGAAATTAATTCCAAGATGACCCCGGCTATGGCCAAAGAATATTGGTACCATATTAAATAAATAAATTATACTTAAGCGTGATTGTTATAAATTAGTCTGTAAGTTTTTTAATAAATAAATGAATTAGATTGAATATTGTGTTTTTTTTTTCAAATACCGATTTTGGGTAGCAATATACCGATTTTAGCTGGCAATTCTACCGATCTCGCTCTATGACGTTCGAGACCACTGGCCACGCGTCGCGGGTTCGAACCCCGCCCTGATCATGGATGTTTATCTGTGTATTATATGTATTTCTATAATAAAAATCTTAAATAATATATAAAATTTATTCAATTTATAGAACATATTAAATATATTTCCGTTGCCTAGCACCCGTAACACGAGTACTTACGGTACTTACCACGCGGCTGGGGTAGGGTAACTACCGATATTATTATTATTATATTAGTCATGAATCATAAAAGTTCGTCTTTTTGTTTGCTCCCCATAGCTTCTATAATATTCCATTTCGAATAAGCGATAGAAAAAAGAATAACATTTTCATATTTTGTATCGGTTAATCGAAATGGATTCAAAAGTTTTTCACGAAAACACTCGTTATTTATTATCTTCTATCTCCCGTTGAGCTCTGATAGCGTTCTAACATCAGACGCAAAGATATTTCAATTTATGTTCCGACGTAGCGCATTACCGCACCTCAACGGATACACGTCGACTTAAATATTGTTCTTTCTATTCCCAAATATTTTTAAATCTGAGCTTGTTACGCGAACATTTGATCCTATAAGAGATTGACAATTGTAAACTACAATCGTTTCACTATACCAGTTTAAACACAATACAAGTTTCTTTTTCTTTTTCTTTTTCTTTGTCTAATGTTATTTATATAGATATCGTTAGATTAAATATAGGTAGAAAAAAAACTGTAAAATAAAATACAGGAAATAGTGCTCTAAAAAATCAAGCGAATCTTGTTAGAGATAGTAAACGATATTTGCTTTACCCAATATGTGACTTACATGTGACATTTTTTCGTTTCTTTCTTTATTTAATGTATGTTTGTGTTGGGATTATCTGCGATTGTAAGAGAAAAAAATATATATTATAAGGAAATTACTCATTTTACTTATAAAACATTTGACATAGAATCAATTTGGACAAGTACAACAGAAAAGGAATCTATCTTCTACGTAACACACCGTACGCGTGAAGCGAGTTTTATTCGTTTGTACTTCATGCTGACTAGTTTTCTTGCAATGGTAGTTATTAATAGATTCCATGGCAATGCTGTGAAATGTATCACTAACCATTTTATTTTTTGGATAAAAGAACATCAACTTCAATATTTAACATGAAATATGATAAAAATAATATATTTTATTTATGGTATAGGGTGGCAAACGAGCAGTTGTAGCCATTTTCATGAATACCGACGGTCATAGACATCTGCATAGAGACTATACAGATGCGCTGCCCCCCTTTCTCCTCACACCCCCATGGGCCACCGGCTACTTACACACCGCACGGAACGCGACACCACAGCCGTCACTTCACGCGGGTCTCAAGTAAGCGAGAGGTACCTCCCCGGTCCTGCCGGCCCAATTCGGCTGTATGCAAGCATGCAGTGTGGCATTACCTCTTACTAATTTACACAATGTTAGAGAGCATTTGGTGAAATATGTATTAAAGCCTGAGTGGCTAACTATTTCAAAAATATGTGTAATTAGTAAACTAATATAGTTTACAAAATGGTAGGTATAACACGTAATATATTATCTAAAGCAATTTGTAAGAATAATTAGTTATACTACATGAGTGCGGCCTCACCCATGTTTTGTTTATTACGAGACTGTGATGTAGAAGTGTGAGCAAGCAAGAGAAGACTAATTATTATTGTTACTTATCTCAATTAGTGTTAGGGAACATTTCAAACTAAAAGTATTTAGTGCGTTGTTTGACTTTATCGATATCGAATGTACACATTCCTATTGCATTTCACTGTAAATTTTAATCATTGTTAGAATAATAGCTTCTGGCTATTTCATTGGACTTTTATTTTTGCTCATTGATTTGACTTTGTTTGGAGACCTTACGATTTCGTTTGTTTAGATGCTACGCATTTAATATACCGCACGAAATTCAACCATGAGGACAATGTGGCTATAAATAATATTCTGTTTATTATAATAGTATGACTAGAGATAGATATCGTAATATTGAGATAGACAAATGTATGCTAGAGATATTTCTCATAATGAGAGGTTTACGTTTTAGTTTAATGTACGCGTGGTTTCTCAAAATGATTTTTGAGGAATGTAACGAGTCTCACCATAATATTATTATGATATGTAAGTTACCGCTGCCAATCTTGGTGAAAAGACTACCAGGGCCTGCATTAAAGCATGGAACTAATCTTATCGAGAAAGGTGAGACCTCTAACAAGCAATATCGATAAAAATAATTACCCACCAGAAATACAGATATTTTTAATGAAAGTATTCGAAGAAAGGAAAGATAAAAGTTTTTAAGGCCGTTGATTTTTCAACTAAGCTATTGTTTTTGTATCGTTTTCTTTTGAAGTAAAATAATAAAAGGATTGAGTCAAAAATTCGAATATAAAAGATCGAAGTCGTCGAAATGAGCGCGGAAGGTAAAATTAAACATTTCCAACGATTTAGTAATTAAATTAGCTAAAATTAAATAATATTTTGAAATGAAATCCCTCAGTCAGTGGGCTAACACCGAAAATTTGCAATTCAGACATATAGTTTCAAAGATCAGTGCGTTCAACCAAACAAACTCTCCAGCCTTATAGTATTAATAGTAAGATACTAGCAATAATAATATCGCTAGGCGAATTTCGGTTACGACAGTCATTTATTTAGAGACTAGCCAAGTGCGTAAGACATATGGTGCCTGAGTGTGTGTATTAGTACCTACTATATAGACTACTTAGTCTAAAAACACTGTTTCTGCGATGAACATCTTGCCGTGACTTATCTGTAAAAGGTATATTTGACATCTGCCTAATGAATGATATGTATATTGTGAATGAATGAATGTTATTAAATATTATTTAATTTGTTTGAGTATTCTCAACTGGAGTTATGAGGTTTCATAATTACGACGATACGCTTTGAGAAAGTGTAGCGTGTTCGATTTGACAGGTTCTAATGAATGGGACATTAGTGCCTGCCAAGCCCATGGGAGCTGATGTACTAATATGAGAAGAGGCTGTTATTGAAGCAAACAATTATTGTTTGCTTAAGGAAACAAACAAGCCGGAGGGCTCATTGGGTTCCTTCCCTCCCTTTCCTTCCCTTTAGATAATTATCAGTAAAATCAGAGGTTTGCTTTTTATAATTCACCCGATGAGGAACTGCACTCTCACAATTCGCAAGAAATGATAATTTGGCATTGCACAATTTTTTTTTTCTGTTTTGTTTTCAGTTTCAGTTTTTATTGTCAAAGTCAAAAAGTCAAAAAGTATTTTATTCAAAATAGAATTACAGGAATTACTTTTTGAACGTCAACAATAAAATCTACCACCGGTTCAACCCTAGCCCTGTCCTGAGAAGAACCGGCGAAACAAACTCAGCGGGCCTCATGTTGTATAAACGGATATACCTTCTATAAAAAAAACGTCACAGACGGACACAAATCCACTTAATAATATACCGAGAAGAAACATCTTAAAACAAAACACAACACGGTAGTACTATTATTATAAACGTTGTTTTAGTTTCTACTTTCAGTATCTGCCTGACTATTGTTACGACTCTTAAGAACTTGTTAAATTTTCTTGTAATTACTTCGCTCTACGTACTAACTTGTTCTGTTTGAAAACTGTAGAAGTTGAAAACTGTAAATCTAATCGAGATCGAATAAAAATGCCCTGGTACAGTTTTAATAGCATTGAGCTATTATAAAGCGATGTTGTATAGTTCTGGGTTAAACGAGTAGTAGACATTATGTGGAGATGACTCAAACATCTGCACAACATGAGGTCATTTTAATAAATATTTTACGTATATCTTGATTCTAATCTCTGTTGACTCACAAAAGTGTGTGCTGTCGCGTTTCGTATGGTTTATAAGTAGCCGGTGGCCCACGGAGGTGGGAGGAGAAAGGAGGGTAGCGCATCTGTATAGCCTCTAGGTGGATATTTGTGGGCGTCGGTAGGCATGAAAATGGCTCCGACTGATCGTTTGGTATAGGAGGGCTTTTTTATGGTATAGGAGGGCTATACCATAAAAAAAATAATGCTTGAGACGCCGTCGTTTTACATTGTTATTACTTGCACTGGTACGAAAAGTATCTGAAAGCAATACAAGTACATCTCGATTACACAAATCCGCTCCGTAGAGGGTCCGAGATATTTGACTATGGTTGTCACGTAGTAAGTGGTAATTTGCTTCCATACAAAAAAGGACTCAGCTTATAAAAATGGTACAAATCCATTAAGCATGCGTAGAAAAATCTAAATTTTACTTTATTTTAAGCTTTCGTGGTTATTTTTTTAATTTGCACTCAAGACACTTATTATTTATTAAGCCTGACATGACAGCTAAAATCCGCGCGAGCGTGCGCTGCACGACATTGGACCAATCTCCGCGCGCCACACGTCATTAGGCCAATCAGCGCATCCATTACTTGCATGTAATCATGATCACTATTTAAAAATAATGCGTTAAATTGTGAATGGTTTGTACAGTTCACAATTTTTCGACAGCTCGGGAGACTGTAACAGTCTCCCGAGCTATATTGTAAGCTTACGGTTTTTACAATCTTATGGTAACATATTATGTCGTGGTAAATTATGTCGTGAGCACATTTACTTATTTGCATTTGCGTACAAAAATCTTTAAATAGTCTGCATATTGTTTCCTACCTTGATATAATACGACCAGTATACTGTGAAATAAATCCATGGATTACAAATCCTCTGACAAACAGCAAAATATACTCAAAATAATACATGTTAACTCTAGTAGTAGATATTTGTTGTATATAATCATTTATTTCTACACCTAATTCCACTGTCTCGTTACTTGATTATAAATAACGGCTAACTCCTAAATAGCTCCTTAATCTTTCTAAAAACCCACGCTCCATTATGCTAAAAATAACTTGCCTTTGACTCGGATAGAATCTGGACTATTTTTAAGCAAATTTTAAGATAAAGTCTAAAATATTCTAAAGCCTTTAGGTTTAAGTTATTCTTGGTTACACATTAACTTTGTTTAAAAGTTTTTCCTAAGCAACAGCAACGTGTATTATGGTTCGGTTTAAAAACTTTAACCGCAGTGTAGTCAAAGCGAGAGCTCTCTGTACCTAGTGTGCGCTTAAAGTGAGATTAGCTGCCTTAAGTATTGCTGATGTTGGTGTTTAAGTATTCAAGATACTATCTCATCGAATTTAAGACTTTAATACGTGACAAAGTTGAATAAAATTCCAAGATATTTGAAACGCGACTTGGTATAATAGTATCTACACATAATATAATAAAACATTTTCAATGTTTTTTACCTTTTTTGTCTATCTGACTGTTTGTCCAGGCTATTCTTCGAAACTACTGAACGGATTCGAATGAAATTTTTTGTGGTGTATAGATACTAAGTAAAGTCAACATCTGGAACACTTTTTACTGCGGTAAAATTGCTCATTTCTACGGGAAATCTGAATATCGGCTCACTGCAAGCAAACAATAACAAATCATTTTAATTAATAGAGCTACGCTACGCGAACGAAGTCGGTTTGGTTGCATGTAAGTGGCGGCCATGTTACACAGTAAAGAATGAAGTTCCAATATGCTGGCGCTTATCTAGAGCGCTGGAATAATCGTGCGGTAATCGCGCTTAATGTGAAAACGTACTAAGTGCGAACAGGCACTGGTGGCTTTTGCTCATTTGTCCCCTTTGTTATAGAATGAAAGAAACTACTTTACTATAAAGTTTCTTACCACTTGCACACTTTGCATTGCATATCTCATATACCTGAGTAGTAATAGTTATGTTGTATCGTTTCCTGTGGTTAGTGAAGCCTGTGGATGCCTGCAATGAGTTTAAATTGTAGACATACATACCTATATACAAAATAAATACATACATACAAAATCATATCGAAATGATAACCCTCCTTTTTGCTTCACCGTAGTCGGGTGAAAATTGAGATCGAGTAGCAGCTGGTTATTAATAAACATTGTACGTAATTCTTTGGCCGCTATTATTTTTGCAGAGAAACAAGCGGGTACCTATTTAAAATGTAGGTTAGCCCGATAGGATTAGGATGTCTGACTAAATCTTTAAAAGACATACAATTTGTCCTTTTGAGAGAACTAATCTGGAGGATTAATTA
>LUGF01006498.1:862-17061 GCA_001625245.1 Calycopis cecrops
AAACTCACAAACAGTACAAAATGCGACATATCTGTTACAAGGCTGGAACCATATGAACGAGAGGCATTTGCCCGGACGTATATCGGCTGCAGCATGGCACTACCTCTTAGTGCGTGGCATTATCAACGAAGCCCAAAAGGTCTAGCATATCACGAGCGCTTGATGAACGACACCAGGCCAGAACAATAAATAGCCAATACTGATAATACCTATTCAAGATAACAATTATATCATATTTTATATTTCACCTTTCAAAATCATTAATTAATACTTGTAGTAAC
This sequence comes from Calycopis cecrops, assembly GCA_001625245.1. Lineage (NCBI taxonomy): Eukaryota > Metazoa > Arthropoda > Insecta > Lepidoptera > Lycaenidae > Calycopis > Calycopis cecrops. Next base: position 1,144 of record LUGF01006498.1, read on the forward strand.
TTGTAAAAAATACATAAACTATTCAAAATTTGCATCATACTTATATCTACTAATGACACAACGCCAAATGGAACTAAACATTTATTTTTATTATATTTATTTTATAACTAGCTGATGCCTGCGACTTTGTTCACGTAGGGTAGTAATATTATAATCAAAGGATTTGTTGTTGTTTGCTTGCAGTATGCCGAAATTACGATTTCCCGTAGGAATGAGCGATTTTACTGCGGTAAAAAGTGTGTGATGTTGACCAGGCTTAGTATCGATACACCTGTATACTATGTTAATATTATGTTGAATAAACGTATTTCTTTTCTATCCTACTTTATTTGATAAAAACGGTGAATGCAAATTGAGCATTGTCACATTCCGCATATACAAGGTGGATACAAACCAAAGGCATTAAATTAAACCACATGTACTATAAGTACCTACTGTTAATCGGAGACCATTAAAAAAAAGTTTACGACAAGTATACGAAAATACTTTTTTCAAACAAGTTAAATAGCGAAAAAATAAGGAAAACTTGTAAACACTCTTTGTACGCGCCGCCGCGGCCGCTAGGTAAGGTCGCTAAGCCTCGAACGGGGTGAATGACCCCGACGGACTATAGGCGGCCGCGAGCTCGAACAGCTGATGGTACAGAGTGTACGAAGTGAGAAAAAACTTTAGAAAATTCCTGTGGCTAAACTATTGCTCCGATTGATCTGATATTTGTTGTGTAGCCTGGAAATTATACTCTAAATATGTAGTTTAATTTAATGCCCCTCGGTTGTATCCACCTTGTATATATGTACTATTATATATATTATATATTTAAACATATACAAATATGTAGCATAGTTTTCGGTATGGAAACAAATACGCAGTTTGTGGTTACTCAGCGCCAAAACATTTATAATACAAAAGGTTACAATTATTAACGTAGGGGCCGTGCAATGGGGTCCGATTCCCATGCTCACTCCTAGCCCCATAATCATAATATTTATTTCCTTTATAACCTCGAGCATACCACCACTTTGACCCACTATGACTCGCCACGGACAAATGGACCCGTCAGATGAGCTGCTCCTAGTCTGTCCTCTCCCCCAAGCCTGTCCGGCCTTGTGGATCACGGAGGCACGCCAGCCAACTCCACGGCAATGTAGCAGCATTGTCGGGACTCATTGACCTGACCTGATATGCGAGGACATCGATTTCAAATCGAGGGAAAACCTGAAAACTGTATGAGAATAAGCTTTATTCAAGACATTCAAGGCTTTTATAGCAAAGGTAACAAAAACAAGCAATCTCACATCCTAACATCAGATCGATACCAATTCCCATCTGCAGTAACAGGTCGCAGGTCTTTATACCCCATCAAAGGGTTATCACGCAAAAGTATATATTATTATTATTATATTATAAATGTGAGTGTATGTTTGTTACTCCTTCACGCAAAAACTGCTGAACGGATTTTAATGAAATTTGGCACACACATAGGGAGTAACTTGGATTAACACATACCATAGTTTTATCCCCATTAAATATTCCTATGGGATGTCATGGGATGATTTTCTATTTTCCACGGGATCGAAATTTACGCGGGAAAACCGCGGGGCACAGCTAGTATATATATGCTACTCTTTCCTGTCGAAACCAACAAGTAGATATGAACGAAATTTGACACAGGTCTGGAATAACATCAAAAAAACTCTTTCGAAATATATATTTCGGGTATATTCTCCTCGAGTGAAACTGCAGAGCACGGCTAGTGTATAAATAACAGTTACGAAGTCAGTTGCACAACCGCTGACCGGTAGTAAAATAGATCAAAGGGACCCATATTTAGAGCAGCCATCGTTGAGTGGACGGACAGAAATTTCCGGAGATGAAGACATAGATATGTCTTTTTAGGGTTCTGTCTCTAAAAAAAAGAACCCTTATAGGATCGTAATGTACCTAGTACCGCAACCTACGGCCTGTAGGTTGCGGTACTACATATTATATTTCCTATATGTATGTATGTATGTATGTATGGAATTTATTAATAAAAAAATAATAATTTAATAAAAGTATTATAAATACGAATCCTACTAATATTAAAAATGCGAAGGTTTGTATGTTTGTTCGTTTGTTACTCCTTCACGCAAAAACTGCTGAACCGAATTTCATAAAATTTAGAACACACATGGATTAACACATATGATAGTTTTATCCCGAAAAAATGTTCCTCTGGGATGCCATGGGATGATTTTCTATTTTCCACGGGATCGAAATTTACGCGGGTGAAACCACGGGGCGCAGCTAGTTATGTATACGTGTAATATTTAATGGTTCTAATAAATTATTATAATGATAATTGTTTCCCCCAATATACTAAATTAATTTAGTTGAAATTTGGCACAGACCAACCAAATTATTATTTTTCACCGCAAAATTATTGATTCCCTTGGGTTACTCAAACAAGTGAAACCGCGGTTACAGCTAGGTCTACACATGGATAAAATATACCCATTCGACTGCGGGTACAGCTATACCCATCTCCGAGTAACGGTTACAATGTACCCGATGGCAGATACCGCATATTGTGTCCACCTTTTAACCCCATGCCCTCAGTAACTCCCTCTTACCAGCGGAGTTAATTAAGTGAGAATTATTATAGTAAATCTTTGGTGTTGTGAAGATATAAAGTGCCATAGTATGAAAATCGTTCCTATAAGGCAGGGTTTCTTAAACTTTTTGCAGTCACGGAACGACTTCGAAAATTTAGAATCTCCCTGTCAAAGAATTCGATTATTTATGTCATATAATAAATTATATTAAAAACCAGCCAAGTGCGAGTCGGACTCGCGCACGAAGGGTTTCGTACCATTATCTACGAAAACGAAAAAATCACGTTTGTTGTATAGGAACCCCCCTTAAATATTTGTTTTATTTTAATTAAATTAATGTTTTTTAAAGACGAGAAGAATAATATATAACTTAATATTCTGTGAATATTTCAAGTGTACCTGTTGCCGTTGTCAACATCGAGCAAAAACGAGCAAAAAAATCACGTTTATTGTATGGGGGCTCCCTTAAATATTCATATTATTTAATTTTTTAGTATTTGATGTTATAGCGGCAACAGAAATACACCATCTGTGAAAATTTCAACTGTCTAACTATCATAGTTCATGAGATACAGTCTGGTGACAGACGGACGGACGGACATCGGAGCCTTAGTAATAGGGTCCCGTTTTTAGCCTTTGGGTACGGAACCCTAAAAACCAGTGAATGTACACAAGAATGTTAAGGTTTAACTAAGCTACCGTGGACCCCCAACATATACGCCTCGAGCCACGGGGACCCCACTTTAAGAAACACTGATATAAGGACTGTGCATGTAGACTGTACTTCCTTTTATTTTCACCAGAATAATGTCTAAATTTAACACTAGGGCAGCCCGGTAGGGTCACACAAGTAGGCAAGGGGCCTGTGCTATGGCTCTCAATTTGACAGATAAAATGCTGCTTTTATATTTCGTGCACGGTCTCTATTTCCTCGTCGATTCGTTCGATAGCGTCGTGTGGACTTGTGTGTGTATATTACACTGCACACACACTCTTGTAGGACCTGGCGACCTGCACACCTGGCTTACGAGCTTCCCATTGAAGTCCCGGTTAAAGGAAGCCCATTAGGTACTGAACAGGCAAGTATAAACCTATCAATTTCGTATTCTCAGGTTATAGTTTGTTAATCTATTTAAATAAAACTCAAACGTGACATAGCCATCTATCAAGGCACAGCCCAAACCACTGGACGGATTGGGCTGAAATGGCATGCAGGTAGATGTTATGAGGTAGGCATCCGCTAAGAAAGGATTTTTAAAAATTCAACCCCTAAGGGGGTGAAATAGGGTGTTGAAGTTTATATGGATTTCTTAGAAATTAAGCGCGGGTGAAACCGCGGGGCACAGCTAGTGTGTTTATGTTATTGAAGTAAAACTTCTATACACTTGACATGGGGAGGAAGCTGGCGAGAGCGTTACAAAAATCACACATGGGGCGAGGCCAATGGAAGTTGTCATTCAAATTCGATTTAAGTTAACACTTTTGTATTTAAAAAAATAAATATCATATGAAATGTTATGTCATTGTAACCACGGTAATGAAAATCACTAAGTTTGACTTCAGTTGTGTGGTCTAAACCACACACATTTTTTAAATTTATATTGTATACACGATAATATTTTACGTCATTTAATTAGATTCTCTCACAGATCCGCAATTAAACATCCAATAAAACGATTCCTCTTAGCTTTATCTCGTCACATCCGTCTGCCATGTGAATTTTCTCACGACCTCTGTTAAGACGACATTGCTGCATTGCAGCAGATTTGGCCGGCACGACCGGAGAAGGTGCCTCTAACTCACACGATACTTCACAAAGTCATTTCACACACATGTCACAAAGATTTAATTTCGTTTTTTTGCGGTTTGTGGCCAACGAGTCCGGATAACAATTTTGCGGATATTCTATGTACGGTGGTACTTGGTAATCATTAAATCATCGACTGCTTGTTTGCATGGTAAATTACGTACCTACTTAGATTCTCAAGATTTGATCGTCATATTTTTTTCACACCGTGCGTTTTATATCGATTCATATGGCGTAAAATCCAAAAACAGTAGATACTAAATATCTTTGAGTAAATATGTTGGTTGCTAGCCCTGGTCGTTGAAATGAATCTCAAGATAGCATATCTTCACGACTGTGTGCTTCACGGCTGTCCGAACATAGCATATCTTCACGAGCGTGTGCTTCACGCCTGTCACAGATGCGCCTGCGCATGACAAGTTTATTTCACGCCGCGCTCGGGCCGGGGATTAATGACAGAGCTGCAAATGTACACGTCAGCAAGATTGAAAATGTGCAATGATGACGTCGCCGTCGTACCACACTGGAGTGCTGTGTCTTCGTTGGGCGTCAAAAATAAATTGTTCAATCATAACGGCTTTAGATTTCAATAGCTTTCGATTAGTGAGAGAATTATTAAAATCATTTCTACTGAACCGATTTTTCTATGTTTTGGAGACTGAATCCAAAACTACTGTTTTGGAGCCTATTCGATACAATCAGAAAAATATTTCCTCTTTTTTTTTTTTTTTTTTTTTTTAATTGTACAAGGGGGCAAACGAGCAGTCGGAGCCATTGACGCCCATAGACATCCGCATAGTTTATACACAGATGCGTCGCCCCCTTTCCTCCTCCTCCCTCCATAGGCCACCGGATACTAACACACCATACGAAACAGTCACTTTACGCCGGTTTCATGTAAGCTCTTTTTCTAACATTAGTATAGAAGTATGAATTATTGAATATAGGCAGACGTTTGTGAACGTGTATCGGCCCTGCAACCTGCATTATAGTATAGGAGGGCCAACGAGCAGTCGGAGCTATGTTCTTAACTACCGACGTCATGAGATGTCCACAAGGAGGTTTTACGGATGAATTGCCCTCCTTCCTCCTCCCCCCTCCATGGACCACCGGATTTTTACATACACACACAGTTATCACTTTACGCCGCTATCGTGTTAGAGGTACCTCCCCGGTCGTGCCGGACTTAATCATAAGCAATGCCGCCTAGCACCACCTCTTTTTCTCAAAGCTAAACAATTAACATACATAAATACTGCAGTATACTTGTACCAACCCCACATGTTTGTAAAGGACCCTACTTGTAATTTCACAGGCTCCCAAAGCCCTCATCTAACAAACTCATTGCATCTCAAACACACATTACAATTCCGTCGCGCCCCGACTTCTCGTCTGTCAGAGCTCAATAATTCCATCCACAATATGGGCATGAACAATTAAATACGTTACGAAATTAAAAATACGATACGAATATGTTTTTATATTATTTGGTAGCCAAGCTTGACTATCAAATCCTACTAATATTATAAATGCGAAAGTTTGTAAGAATGTTTGTTACTCTTTCACACAAAAACTACTGAACGGATTTTCATGAAACTTTACAGTAATATAGCTTTCATATCAGAATAACATAATAAGTTAAAATTTTGAATAATTTTTGAAGTCCGAAATCCACGCTGGAGAAGCCGCGGGCGGAAGCTAGTATTATAAATGCGAAAGTTTGTAAGAATGTTTGTTACTCTTTCACACAAAAACTACTAAACGGATTTTCCTGAAACTTTACAGTAACATAGCTTTCATATCAGAATAACATAATGAGTGAATAATAGATAATTCTTTAGAGTTAATAAACAAATATTATACAATACTAGCTGCGCCACCGGAATCCCCGCTGTATTTGCCGCGGTATCACGTGGATCTATCGAATTGTCTCTTCTATTTGAAATAATATTGAATATAGTTTTTATTTTTATTACATTTCTAAATCACGCTCTAGCATTCGTTGTTTGTAAAACTTTTTCTATAACACTTTCTACATTTATAAAGCGAGTGAAAGCACTATTCGGTTTCTTCTGTATTTCATAGAGTATTAGTTGTTTTGTGACACGGTGTTGTTGATTATTGTCAGTTTTCTATATCTGTGGTGTGTGTCATATTATAATACTAGCTGCGCCCCGCGGTTTTACCCGCGTAAATTTCGATCCGGTAGAAAATGAAAAAACATCTCATAGGAACATTTATTCTGAATAAAAACTATCCTATGTGTTAATTCAAGTTACCCTCTATGTGTGTGTTCAGCAGTTTCTGAGTGAATGAGTAACAAACAAACAAACAAACATACAAACAAACAAACATACAAATTATAATATTAGTAGGATGACATAGAATATATGAGAACGAATTAGGTATATGGTGAATTGAAGGAGAGTAGGACTGAGTAATAACCTAACTCAAGGAGTGATGTTTGTAGTATGTCAAAATCAATTAAGCTGGCTTCTCACTGCGCGTGCTACTACGCGCCGCGCCGCGCCGCTCCACGCGCAAGGACGCGCTACGCGACACACCGCGCCACCCAACGGAAAATGACGCGGCGCGGCGCGTACCGTTGGTTGGTGGATGAATGTGTGTATATATGTATATATGTATCGATCGCCTACACTCGCGAGCCAGCGCCGCGCCTTTGCGGTTACCGACTTTTAGCGGATAGGTCGCGCCGCGCCTCGCCTGCCCGCGCCGAGCCGCGCCTAGCTTCACACTGCGCGGGGCGCGTGCGGGTGCGGCGCGACGCGGGCTAACACGCGCAGTGAGAAGCCAGCTTTAGGTATAATATAATCCTACTAATATTATAAATGCGAAAGTTGGTTTGTTTGTTTGTTTGCTTGATACTTCTTCACGCAAAAACTGCTGAATCGATTTTAATGAAATTTGGCTTACATATAGAGAGTAACTTGGATTAATACATAGGATAGTTTTTATGTCGGAAAAATGTTCCTATGGGATGTCATGGGATGATTTTCTATTTTTCACGGGATCGAAATTTACGGGGGCGCAGCTAGTTGTAAATAATGCTGATGACAAACTTAATTGTTAGGTTCACGCTTTCGCTACTTGAGATTGTTGGAGATACAATTTTACATAAGTTCCATATGACATACCTACGTTAAATTCAAGTAGGCAAAGATAGAATATAGAATACTTTACTGGTAAACGTATGAGGTCCAATTGGAAAATATAAATAGTTAATATGAATGTTTTTATTTTAAGAGAATTTAAAGAATAGTTGCCCTCTGAGCATTTGTAGGAGCTTTGTGCTTTGTTGTGTCGTAGCTGCACATGGTCTACACGACCGTGTAAGTGATATTCCTATCTCAAATAAGACTGGCATCAAGTGTTACCTATGTCGCGATTCGTGTTGTTTGTTAGTTCAGCAGCAAGCGGGCAACTGTGTAGATGTTTGGAAATACATATTTAACTCAGAAAGATTTGCTCAAAACCCTCCCTCGAAACCTTAAAAAAACAAAAAAAAACCGTTTTGGTCCTTACTTGAGGCAATCTTTATGTTACTTTTGTTATCTTAATGTAATAGAATATTATTGTCAGTATGTGTTACCTTTTGTATACTCTGTTGTTTTTGTCTTTTGTATTGTGTCCGAATAAACGTTTTTCTTTCTTTATTTCTTTCTTTCTTTACTAGACGGTGAAAAAAACCGCAAACCGTACGCGGCGTCAATTAAGAAAGCGATATTATCATATTATTGCCCCCGCTATATACGGGTCCGATAAATCTTGCCGGCCAGACATATTGTCAAGAATTCACCGCGAAAAAAAGCCATATTAACAATTCATTTCAATCAAGTATAATTGGGACTCGCAATGGGGTTACCAGTTTATCGCGATGACCAACCAGTTTTTGCGGAATGTATAAATAAATTGTGTAAAGTCCATGTGCTTGTACCTAGGTCTTTGTTTTTTAATAAGGGGACAAACACACGGAGATCCTTGATGACTACCGATGCTTTTTGACTTTGCATGATTTGCTAGGTGTTAGTGTCAAAAAGGTGTGTTACCTACCTAATTATGCCAGTAAGAGGTACTGTTACGCTGCATGCATGCATGTAGCCGAATTGGGCCGGCACGACCGGGGAGGTACCTCTCGCCAGCACGAGACCGGCGTAAAGTGACAGCTGTGCTGTCGCGTTTCGTGCGGAGTGTAAGTAGCAGGTGGCCCATGGAGGGAGAAGGAGAAAGGAGGAACCCATCTATATAGCTTCTATGCGGATGTCTATGGGCGTCGGTAGTTATGAAAATAGCTCCGACTGCTCGTTTGCACCCCTACACCATAAAAAAAAAAAAATTATCAATTAGAAAACGCAAATAAAATAACCAGAAACAGAAGATATTGCTGAATAAAATACGTAATGTATTTTCTTACTAATACTGGTTTTCGCTACACCTCTTCTCATCTGGGGAAAAGTGGGAGTGTAACCCCCATCGTCTCCTTGACCAAGAAGACAGAGTTGTCTTCGCTAGTTCGACGAACTGTTGAAATAATACAGCCATCAAATGTAGGTCCTACCGAAAAAAAAACATGGATAGTGCTAAGGGCAGCCAGTAGTTTTTATCTGTAGTCTTTATTCAGTACTGATTATGGCGCACTAGTGTGCGGAAAGAAGTCTTCCCATTTCTTTTTTCTCTAATTCAGGTGAGACATTGAGAGATTTCTTACTACGCACAACATCTCTTTGGAACGAGCTATCACAGTCGGTATTTCCGAACCTATACGACGTGGGGTTCTTCAAGAAAAGAGCTTACTCATACTTAAAAGGCCGGCAACGCGCCTGCAAAGCCTCGAGTTTTGCAGATGTCTATGGGCGGCGGTAGTCATCTACCAACTGCTCGTTTGCCCCTTATCCTATTAAAAAAAAGGAAAAAAAAGGCAATTAGAACTTCGGGGAGAAGTTAATGAATTTAAAAAAAATATTTACCTTTGCTGCGACAAAGGAATCGAACCTTACGATATAACTTAACATACTTCCTAATATACACTTTAAGCTTTACCATGACTTACACACAATCACGTTTTCCGACAGCCAGGAATGTCAACACACGCCCAAACATCCTTCTACCACGCTTTATATGCCCATTGAAAAACAATCGACGTTTAGTACACGCGAGTAAAAAACAAACATGCCTAATAAATCCACTCACCCCATTGTTAAAAGGCTCCTTAATCAAATGCATTTATTTGTTCATTGTTCTAAGACTCGACGAGGCACGAAATTGGTTTGGTACAAACAACAAGACCGATCGGGATTATTTACGGAGCCATGAGAATATTGTTTGTGTTGCGATAGTTACGTTAATAGATGGGCTTTTTATGGTACAGGCGAACGCGAAATAACTTTCTGAAGTCCATAATCATCCGCACAGAAATTATGCCCTCCAATAGACTATCAGAATCACAGACCGTTCGAAAATCAACAATATAGCTGTCACTTTATGGCGTATATGTGACCATCGAGTTCGACTGTGATGAAGCATAGCACTACTTCTTATCAAATTCAATCAATCAAAATCAAATCAAAACAGGCATATTGGAACAGGCAAAAATTAAAGGTAAAAAAAACCGGCCAAGTGCGAGTCGGATTCGCACACCGAGGGTTCCGTAGGAACGGGAGGTATGAGCAAAAGTAATAAACGTTGAGAAAATTACACTTCCCTGCAACAAGTTGACAAACATATATATGCGGGTGCTTGCATACATTTAGTATGAAACGAACTACATGCATAAGTTGGTAATGATTTTTCCAGTGATATAAATTTTATTTACCAATATTTAGATTTATTCCTATATGTATACTGTAAGGTCTTACTTGCCAAATTTTAGAATTCTAGCTCAACGGGAAGTACCCTATGAATTTTTCAAAAAGTGCGTTTTCATACAAAATTTGTGCATAAATGGCTATAACTTTTTATTGCGTTAACTTAGAAGTGTGATTTTTTCAAGGCCTCAAGACGTAACTGACCTCCGTATTTGACAAAAATTTCAGCTTAATCCCTCCACGCGTTTTAAAGAAAAAGGTCTTGACAGACGTACAGACAGACGGACAACAAAGCGATCCTATAAGGGTTCCGTTTTTTCTCTTTGAGATACGGAACCCTAAAAATACTGACGCCTTGATGAAATTGTAAAACCTAATGTTTTAGGATGAAAGGTTAAAGATTTTGGAAATGTAAATGTTATTTCGAAGTCGTAATGGAACAAAAGCTTGTAAATTAAACGCAGCTCTCTTTTGCAAGTGTAAAAACACCGAGACTGCACTTACACGAAGGGCATTTTTTACCCCGATAATGGTTCCTGTGGGAAATAGTGTTAATTATTACTATGCGATATGTTGAATGATTCCGTCGTCGTTCACCGTAACCAGTTTTTGCAAGCAGACTAGCTGTCTTGTTATCACCATCAGCAGCTCATGTAAGACATCCACTGGATATCAGAGCATGCCACAAATCAATGACCCCGTGATCGTGACCAGGCCATCAGAATATGAGGAGACCATGTAAAGATGCGCTTTCCGGAGCAGGGACGGTCGGTTCTGCCATCAGACTGCCGAGGAGACCATCTAGAGATGCGCTTTCCGGAGCGGGGACGGTCGGTTCTGCCATCAGACTGCCGAGGAGACCATCTAAAGATGCGCTTTCCGGAGCAGGGACGGTCGGTTCTGCCATCAGACTGCCGAGGAGACCATCTAAAGATGCGCTTTCCGGAGCAGGGACGGTCGGTTCTGTGAGCAATGTGGTTTGCCCTTTGCCATTTCGGCTTGCATTCTGAACTATGTCCTTGTTTTGATCATGTCTGGAGAGACATACTGGACAAAGTACATTAAAGTATAGCTATTAAAGTGTAGCATCACATGATGCAGGTGCAATTCAGATTTGCCAATCCTGTTAATACAGGGTTGTCAACGCCAGCTAAAAGCAAGTGCACTGATTTTTCTGTCAAAAATGCCATTAAATCAAAGAGAATTCTTGGCACTTACACCAAACCCCAGAGAGTGCAAAAGCATTAGATAGCCGCCCACGAGCACAAATTAAAATTGTGCAAACAGATCATCCAAACAACGTACGGTAATTCGTCTGCTTGCGTCACACAATGGCGCCTCGCCTTGTACGGCCACAATGCGCTTAACGTTAGTCTGTTGAGACATCCTGTGCACGGCTGCTCTCCTGGTACTCGAGAGGCCTTGGACGAATGAATTGGCGTCGCATTTTGAGGAGCTTGATTTAGATTAGGTTTTATGCCGTTACTAGATATCTCCAAGGGTTGTCTAGGAGGATGAAGGAACGTATCTCCATGATCTCTGCATATGCGGATATTAAAAGATTTTTAGTACATAATACATATTTGATATTATATAGTTTCTCGACCCGAAATTGGCCATGCTTTCGTGTTTTATTTACTTTCTGAGTGATTTTGCTTTTGTTTGCGTTGCTCTACTTGGAGTGTGACTTCAAAGTCCGCCCCATGGACGATGAAGGAGAGCACCGCATGATATCTGGTTGTGCAGATATTTATGGATATCCAGGTTTACCATAGCTCAGTATAATACTAGATAAAATTAAGTTTATTGTGATTTTTAATGTCGTGGTAGGTAATAAAGTCCAACAGACTAAATAGGCCTTTAATTAGGCTAGTACGATTAAATAACCTATCGATAAAAATAGCGTCGGAAGATCGTCGAAGTAATCCCTTAGTCGGTACGTAAGTCGCAAGAAACTCGTAGTACGAATTAATGCGAATGTTTAATAACATTACAGTGTACAGTAAGTAGTTAAGCGGATTATTGAGTATTGGCTGTTCTAAGTATAGATTGGCCTAGCTCGTACTGTGACACGACACACTAGCCAGGCGCCCCGGATTCGCACAGGTTTTTTATACAAATTATTCCAACATAGCATTTTATTAGACTATTAACAAGATAGTTACTGTCCTTAACTGATAGTTAACCGCTCTCTTCTATACTTATATTATAAAACTCGGTCGAACGCAAGCATCTCTGGAAATATTGTTCCGATAGCAAATTTCTTTCAACGTTAGACATTTATTTGTCGAGGAAGGCTATAGGCTAGATACAATCACGCTGTGGGGTACGCGCAGGGTTTCCAACCGTCCCGCTTCTGAGCCCCTATTCAATGCGTCCCGTAGGTCAGCGTAGGCCGCGTGCGGGGCGTTAATTGTCCCGCTTTTCGATCACCACCGATTATCTACATTGATGCACGAGGCGTATACACCAGACTATGAGCGGTATTGTACACCTCGCAACCTAAAAAAAACTCATCCGCCATTCCCAGTATTAATTGCAACAATCACCCGTCACCTAGTTGGGTCCCGCTGTTTTAACCCTTGTCCCGCATTTGAAATCATTATGTCCCGCAAATTCGTAATTTCAAGTTGGCAAGCCTAGCCGTACGCGGGTTATGCGGGTAAAACCGTGTAGCTCTGCTAGTATATAATATGATGAGTAGTGACAACATTAATGTTGTAGACTTTTATAGTCTAATACTAGTGAATCTCATCCACCTTCTATGGGAAATATCTTTAGGCGTGAGTCGTGTTCCTTGTCGTCAGGTGATCCGACATAGGTACTGTTGTCGCCCTCAGCTGTAAAATATACCGAGTAGGTAGGTACCTTGCACTCTCATAATACGTGTAGTTTTTAAGTAGCCGGTGACCCATTGGGAGGATGGGTGAAGGAGGTCAACGCAACTGCAGAATATGCAGATGTTAATGGGCGTCGGTGGTCACCAAACGACTCGTTTGTAATCCTATGCTATTAAAAAAAATGGAATCATTTTCATCTGGGACTAGGATCCCGTAGGACCCTCAACGGACTTAGCTAATCCAGAGGTAGTTTTCATCTTTCCATCGCCCACCTTGCGATAGTTTCATCAAAAGGTGCTACAAGTGGCAAAGAGTAGAACAAAGTAAACAGATTGGAGTTTTCAAAACATCTACATCATAGCTGAAACAAGTTCCACCCAAAACAACCAACACAGCCAATATTTAAGTTAATATTGTTTTATTGAAGTCCGAACAAGAATGTTACAAACTGTTTTGCAAAGCACTTTGCATCGGTTTTAGAAACGGGGATACACAAGTGTTGGTGGTTTTTTTTTACTGGAGGAAAGGCCACTAGACTCCGGGGGAAGCGAGTAGTTATGTGGGACTCCCGACACAAATTTTGATGTTTTTTTTTTTTTTTATGGTATAAGGGGGCAAACGAGCAGTTGTAGCCATTTTCATGACTACATACCCATAGACATCTGCATAGAGACTATACAGATGCGCTGCCCCCCTTTCTCCTCCCACCTCCATGGGCCACCGGCTACTTACACACCGCACGAAACGCGACAGCACAGCTGTCACTTCACGCCGGTCTCATGTAAGCGAGAGGTACCTCCCCGGTCGTGCCGGCCCAATTCGGCTGCATGCAAGCATGCAGCGCGGCACTACCTCTTACTAAATATATATATACTTGTATACCCACTAAAACCTATAGTTATGTGTTCCTCCCCTTCCACTTACGACGAGGGCCATGGGAACGGATGACACATCCACTGCCCCCGTCCGTGGGTTGCCTGTAGCGGGGAAGCCATCCGCAGGGCGACTATTGCTGTCCCAGCAGAACATCAGCAACTACGTCAAACTTATCGATTTACTAGTCAACATTGTTTCTCTCGGCTTCGATCATCATATACAATAACGATATGCCACACTAGATTCCTCTCCAAACCTTGCGATAATTACTGCGATGGCAAATGTCTCCTGCCCTGCGCATTGTTATGGGGGCCTTGGCACAAATGTGTGTCGTGACGCGAACACTAATCCCATTAAACATCTCACGAATCGTTTCGGTAATGGTCCATGCTGTTACGTGTATCCAAGTTTCTCAGGCAACTGGTTCATTAGATTCGTACGTTATGCTGACTAGTGTGTGTCCCGCGAAAGTTTCCGTTTATTTAACAATTGTACGGCTCTTCAAAAGAAGACTATAATCTATTTATGCTACAATATGGGGTTCTTCAAGAGGGGAGTCAATAGGTTCCTAAAGGGTCGGCAATGCGCACGTGATGCCTCTGGTGTTGCAAGCGTCCATAGGCTACGGTAACCACGTACCATCAGGTGGGCCGTATGCTTTTTTTGCCACCATCGTGGTATCAAAAAAAAAAAATATTTATTTCATATAGAGTGTACTCGGCAAAAGTCGATTAACAGATTTTCAATTTTCAAGAGACTTGGCGGGGCACTATCCAGTGCCACACCCTGAGGTGTCCTGCCAAGTAGAGGACGTTTATGATCACCGCACACTTATCAACTCGGAAAGGGAACGTATCGCCTCGAGCCGCTCAGTATTCTTTGTATGAAACTCCATACTGCCACTCACACTAATGGGAAACGTAAACTCATCCTTACGTTTGACGATACATTACACCCTACAATATATCGACCCCACCATAGTTCATAGAACAATGTGAAGACGAGGGGGCGTCTTTATTAATAATATAAGAGGGAAAACGAGCAGTCGGATTCATTTTCGACACAGTCCTGTGCCCGTGGTATCACCCGTCACATCCAGAGCCGCTGATGCTGCGTGATTTACCAAAAAAGAAAATACACTACGTAATCAACATCGTCAGCCGTCCGTGTACCCTCAGCTCAATTCAACCACCGACCTCGCACCGAACCGATAAAACTTTTTTCACCCACATCGACGCACATAAATCCATTCATGAGGTCCGCGTCAAAAAAGCCGGCCACGGGACCGGTTCGGAGATAACAGCGGGTCAGCCGGCCGTGGCACTTGCGCGGAGAAAGTTGAGAGCATCTGATCATTTGATTGTCTTATCGGTTCAGCATCTTGTATCTTCGATTTGGTTTTTTGGAGAATTGAATCGCAGTAGGATAAAGGGAGTAAAATTGTGTGAGACAGTAATGCTGCGCGTAACGTTTACCTACGTCAATGATTCTGGACAATTGCGGTTTCACATGATGGGCATACTCCAGTCGTGTGGCAGAGATGACGCATAGATTTTTACCGTGGGATAAGACGTAGTTAAAGAACTGACTCCATAAACATTGGTATACCTAACTGTTTAAAGATGTAGGTATCGAATCTGTTTCCTTTGCGAATCACAAAGATATTTTTTATGTCGCTCATGTAGAGTTATTTTTTATTTTAGACTAGCTGCGCCCCGCGGCTTCGCCCGCGTAAATTTCGATATCGTGGAAAATCATTCCATGGCATCCCTCAGGAACATTTTTTCGGGATAAAAGCTATCCTATGTTACTTCTAATACCTCCAAGAACATGTGTACAAAATTTCATGATGATCGGTTGAGCAGTTTTCGCGTGAAAGGGTAACAAACAAACTTACATTCGCATTTATAATATTATATAAGTAGGATACCAAAGTACTTTTATTAGTCATTTCCGTTCTAAAATCTTTAATGTGTGAT
>LUGF01006518.1:0-11703 GCA_001625245.1 Calycopis cecrops
GGCTATCTCTGTGGTACGCTCAATAGAGAAGCTCACAATATCTTTACGTTCTTTAAATTATAATATATTATATATTATATATAATATATTACTTGACATCATCATAGATTTCGCGTTTTCTTTTGAAGAGGTAACAACAGAATGGTAACTAGTTTACACTTAAACGCATGGTTAAATCACAATATAGAATAAAACAAAGTCGCTTTCCGCCGTCTGTGTGTCTGTATGCTTAGATCTTTAAAATTACGCAACAGATGTTGATGAGTTTTTTTAATAGATAGAGTGATTTAAGAAGAAGGTTTATATGTGGGTATAATAACTCTATTTTTGAAGTCCGAAATCCGCGCGGGCGAAGCTGCGGGCAGAAGCTAATAAACAATAAATGCCTTTCAAATATTACATCCCTGCTTTTACTAACTCAAAAGATCTGCGCATAATAACCCTAATTCTAATGAATGGTTCGTTTTAGACGAGACATTTACATTTTTATGAAGAGATTTCATAATTATTATTATAATTATTCCCAACTTGGCGGCCGAGTAAGCCGCTTAACGTGCCGTATTTAATTGAAGCTGTGTACTGGGTGCGAGTCGAGTTCGCTTTACGTAGAACACTGTTTAGGTAAACTAGTTATTATAAATTAAGTCTTACACCAGTTATCCTCCAGCAGAATTATTAAATCTTTTTTTTTTGTTTACGTAGGGGAATTATACATTTACGTATGATACCTAGGAGCCCGAGCGGACCCTAGATCTATGTGGGACTTGATACTTAGTGCAATACCGACTAAACCCATTGGAGCGTTCCGGTGAACAGGATCCCTCTAGAGACAGGCTGGCCGAAGCGAAAAGGCCAGACTTCTCCTCCTTGGGGACTGTCCAGCTGCCTCTGAACAGTCCCTACTACGTCTGAACCGTGCAATGGGGTCAGGTTCCCATCCTGGCCACGTACCAGTACTCCAAAAGAGCACGCCACCGATTTGTCTGAATCAGACCCACCAGTCGTCCTAACCCACGCCGCTTTCTACTGACTCAGAGAGACGGGTGAAGTTTCCCCAACTCCATCTGAGATGCTCTTAGTCTGGCCTCTCCCTCAAGCCTGTCCGGTATAGGTAGCCCGGTCCGGTACAGCTTTGGGGATCACAAAAGCACGCAAGCCCCCCACCACGACGAGGTGGCAGTATCTTCGGGGCAGGGGGTAACTGGGGGCGAGCTAACCTTAGCTGGTTCACACACAACGATAAAGCTTATAGTACGACTACTGCGTCAGATGCTAAAGGGTTTTCATGAATTGGTTTTGATGATAGCGACGTCTACTACTAACTTGTTATACAGATATATTGTTATCCACCTTTCCTCTAATGTTCCACCGGTTATTGTCAAACTTTTTATAGTATTTAGGGGCAAACGGACTATCGTAGCCATTTTCATGATTACCGACGCCCATACATACGCATAGAGGTTGTAAAGATGCGTTCCCCCCCTTCCTCCCCTCCATTTGCCGCCTGCTACTTAATTAGGTACCGCACGAAACGTCACCATATAGCTGTCACTTTACGCGCGTTTTCGTGTAAGCGAAAGGTTTCGTGCCAGCCCAATTCGGCTTCATGCATGCAGCGTGGCACTACTACCTCATACTAAACTGCGTGAAACACGCAGCAGCGGTCACTTCGCGGCGATATCATTTGAGGGAGGGGTACCTAAACCATTTATCTTGTGTGTCTACTATAAGGCCTCGACATCGGATTTATAGTCTGTACCAGACTCATGAATTTTGTTTTTATGTTACGCAGCGAAATCAGGAATATGATACTTGGATTGGGTCCAATTTATTTTTAGTATATTCCCCTAGTTCCACTCGCTTACAGGCAATTTACTTAGCCTTTTAATTTTTAAATAAAAAAAAAATAATGCTGCCTTAAGTATTAAAAGATGTTTATGAATGCTGAATTGCTATTGTATCAAGTAAAAGTATCTATCACGCTTTGCTATTGTGCTGTTACTTCAGTGACTAGATCAAGTCATATGTTTACCCAAGTACAGTCCGATAACCGTTCGTTTATCCATGTGTAGTAATATTTAGTAGTAAAATAGAGTAATATTTTTATCTCTAAAAGTATATTATCGCATAAACATAAACATTTAGAATATTTTACTTACATTTAGGTTATGCCAATTGCTATTAATGTGTAAGCAATTTAGGCCTTTAAACACATCTCTTACAACTGACGTACACTTCCACCCTTGGACATTTTATCTGAAGATTTGATTAATGAATGAAAAATTATAAATTGCATTTGATTTCTTAGCTTTTAAGTTTTGTATCTTTTACATAACTTGCTACCAAATCAAAACACATCGAGCTATAGTAATATTTTTTCTGCACAGCTGCCAAAGTTGAGGAGATTGACTGAAACTTTCTCCATTATCTCCTGACTCAGTAATTGTCTAAAGTCCAAAGTTTCGTGGGAGCATTAGCACTGCGACGGGTAACGGTACAATAGTTGTCAATCTATATATATATAAAACTCAAACGTGACATAGCCAGCTATCAACGCACAGCCCAAACCACTGGACGAATCAAGCTGAAATTTGGCATCCAGGTAGATGTTACGACGTAGGCATTCGCTAAGAAAGGACTTTTTAGAAATTCAACCCCTAAAGGGGTTGAAATAGGGTGTTGAAGTTTATTTGGATTTCTTAGAAATTAAACGCGGGTGAAACCGCCGGGCACGGCTAGTTTGTTATAAACCACAGCGATATAGTTCTTAAACTTGTACTTTAATGACTACAAAGTCATTTAAGTGAAAATGTTTTTAACTCATGTTGAACCGGTTTTACATTTCATCCGTTTTCCGGCCAGCTGAAACCCAGACACTACATGAAATACTGGGATAAAGTTTACCTCGACCGATTCTCATGAAATTTTGTGTGGTAGGTCTGAGAATCGACCAACATCTATTTTTCATCTCGATATTTCTACGGAACCAAAACTTACGCGGGTTCCACATCGGAGCGCAGCTGGTATAATATATAATAATAATAACAATAAAATAATAATAATATAATATAAGATCGAGGCCAGTGGCGTGCTATGGGAGAGGCCTATGTCCAACATTGGACTGCAATAGGCTGATGATGATGATGATGATGATGATGATGATGATGATGATGATGATGATGATGATGAACAATATAATATAACCTACATGTACATCCACAATATTTTCTGATATACCCCACGACCCCTCATCATACATGACAGACAGGCATTGTCCAGAACAACTACTTTCATATCCATTCAGATGCGGTCTGATAAACGACTTTATTATACGAAACGTATTTTCTATATTATATCACTGTGACCTTTTTTTGGTAAAGCAGGGATATATCTCCAAGTACGCTACCCAGTAGCCCGGATGGCTCAACGGGGTACAGTGTCGGGCCCGTCAACGGCCCTACCGTCTAAATGCCTTCAACCGATTTTATTGGAGGGTCCAGGTTCTACAAGCAACATGATCCTCCAGCGATCGGCTGGCCTCAGTGAAAAGATCCAGACTTTTCTCTTTGGGGGCAGCCGGATAGGCTGCCTTTAAACAGCCCCTACTATGCCGTTGGAACTGTGCAATAGGGTCAGGTTCCCATCCTGACCCTAAGATGATACCACCACTACAAGGTGGCATCATCTTCGGGGGGGAAGCCGGCACACCTACTCATACCTTTAAATTGTTTTTTATACAGGATTTCGCATAACTTTTAACTGGGTAGATTTCAACCTAAGAAAAAACAAAAGTACATATATCTATACTAATAATATAAAGATGAAGTTTGTTTGTTTAAACGCGCTAATCTCTGGAAGAACTGGTCCGATTTAAAAAAAAATCAGTATTAGTTAGTCCATTTAGCGAGGAAGGTTAAAGACTACTTTTTAAATAGCTTCGGTAAAAAACGGAATCACGTAGACGAAGTCGCGAGCGTCCGCTAGTTTTTTAATATATAGTTGAAAGCCGCGTACAGTCGTAAGACCGAGAACTGGTTGTTAAGTTTGTTAATGCTATTGTGTGCGTCAGCTGAATATATGTCGTCGTAAAGAAGAAAATATGTTCCTTTACGAGATTATTAAAACGCTTTCACCACATTTACTTCCAATTTACTTAGATTTTATTTACAATAAAGTTTTTTATTCTTGAGTGCTACTAAACAGAGTACTACTCATTATTGTTTATGAGATATTTCTGCCTTCTCTAAGCATGCTACATATGTATTTTTATTTTACTTATCTATATTTCAGAATAGTAGAAAATAAATTTTCTGTCCTCACAGTCTTTTCTACAAATTCAATCTCATACACACAACCGTACCTAATGATTTACGCCCCGGTCTCTCAATAGATGAAAACTATTTGCTTCACAGAACAAATGCCGTCTGTCCTGTTGATATAGAATTTCCTTTGTATAAAATATCCCTTTGTTACTTATGGTTACAATACAGTACAGGTTGAATATTACTTTTTCAATTTGAATCAATAAGCTGAAATTTTTGAAAATCATTACTATTCACAGTTGTGAACAGTTTCAGGATACTTAAGGTTTCTACTCATATGAAGAAGAAAAAAAAATAAAGTGTGCTATAAAATTTTAATTTCGTTAATACATTATGTTATAGTGATGTTCACCAGGTGGGAAGACAACCCTGAGGAGGAGCCAACGAAGGGAAGATGCAAGTATCAAGAGATCGAGAAGCGCACATTGAAGGAGCCTTAGGTTCAATACTACATCTCTAGGTACCTTAATTTTACTGTAACAAATTCTGATTTTTTAGCTTTGTAACGAAAATGGTTTATAGTCTGTGGTAAATCCATTTTTATTCTTATCGTGTTTCAGAAAAAGAATAAGGGTAATACAATTTCAAGAAATAATTATTGCTGTAAAACTTACTTGATATTTTATTTACTTTCTGTTTAATTAATTTGTGGCTGTAATTGATGTTTGTCCTCCTCTGGCTGCTAGAGGCAGACGCCACGGGCGCCGCGCCATTTTAAACACAAAGAAAATATTATTGTTTTATTTAGAACATTTATATTAATTTGAATTATTATTTTATGTTATTCTTTTTGAACGTTGCGAAAAAAACAATTTTAAATAGGTAATTTGGAAACCACTTTGTTAAGAATTACAGTACTGTAGAGAATCACAGTAAAGAGAAATTAGAAATTGCAACACTTTCTCCTTAACTTTGTATGGATTCTCACTAAATTTGTGATATGGCTTGTTGACTACACAGTCTATGGAAGTGAAGTTGACTGGGCACTGATGTAGGCCCAGATTTATAGAGCAGTAAACATAATATTATTAAGACTTAGCTACCTTTTTCCTAATAAGTAATTACTAGCTGTTCTTCGCCTACTCACCTACGTAACATCAATCATATTTTTTTTCTGAATAAAAGTAAAATTATGTAATCCACAATGCTTACAACTTATATGTACGAGTATATGAAATTTCAGTCAAATCTATTCAGTAATTCGGTTCTGTTCTTCCAATCGTCATACATGCCACGTTTCGCATTTCAGTATTAATACGACTTCTGTTTCTCTAACATCTGCATATTATATTAAATGTTTTCGAAAAATTCCTGGCGTATTATACGCTCGGGCGAGCATACATAATATGTGCTTACTAAAAAAATAGAGAAGACATTATGTTATTCTGAAAATGTTGAAATAATACGTTAAAATTTAAACCAGATTATATAGTGAAAATTCCATAGGATTTATTGCTGTGTAGTATCTACAAAGGGAGATTTATGTTATTACTATGATATACTGTGTATATGACGTACCCAGTTTGATTCAATAAATAATTTAATGTTCAAACGAAGATCATGAGTTTCCGGATTTGAGTTCCGGCTCTAACTCAAAAAATTTGATTTTTCAACTTCTAATTACAGACTATAGCCAGGAAGTTGTCTGTGTTACATTCCCTGCCTCGAAAAATTAATTAAGCTGCTGCTCCTGCGCTTGTCTCCTGTTGAATTAGACAACCATCCCATCGGAATAGCAGGGCGGGGAAATATGTGCTGCACAGTTTCTATAGACTACCTCCAGCTCGCCGTAGCCGAAATTCATACAAAAATATATTTCCTTATTACTCTCATTATTAAATTCTACAGCGAAACCTAAAGAAAAATTATAAAGCAATGAATGGAATCATTGCTAATATTATTAATTGGGGGGATGGGTTGTGCTAGGGTAATGTATTTTCTTCGGTAGCTATACGAAAAGCAGGCTACCATGTAGGAGAAGATCTCCTAAGAAAAGATCTTACTGAAGGGTGCTCACTCGGGCCTTCGACTGCGACTTCACTCACTTCACTGATCACTCATGTGCATTCAGTTTATGAACATACAAGAAAAGTCGAAAACAATTTGTATTTTAAAGTCAAATACAGTTTAATCGGTTTGCACTGAGTGCTCAGCCTCAGGTGACCAGCCACTAGCTTTTGGGACTGACTAAATCTTCCTCAGGTGTGACCTAAATAATTGGCTCCTGCCGAGATTCCCTTTGTTCTATAATGATGGAAATTTGCAACATTATGGCAGAAATATTAATTGGATGTGGATTCAGTAACTACAGTTCAACGTTCATTGGAGCCATTTGTAAGAAGTAGATATTTAGCTACGGGCCAGGACGAAGTGGAGAGCAACACAATAGCTTTTATCTTGCGATTAATTGTAAAGATAGAGTTGACTGCGTCGTTTTCTCAGATAGTATTTTGCTATTATACTTTATTATGCACTAGCGTACTACAATTTCTTCTTAAAAATCCATCCTAAGGGAACAATTATATTACTTTCAGTGTAAAAAGGAATTTTATGTTGTTTTACATTGTGTACCAATTTGTATACAATAATGAACTTTATTTATTAACATTATTATTGTAATTTCAATAGTTCACAGAACCTTTTGCATTTAAGCTACTGCTAACTTGTCATGTCAATACGGTGTGAATAAAACAAGAAGTTCACAATTTATTTTAATTGATTAGATTTCTATTCAGAAATTAGCACTCCCTCTTCGATTTTTACATCAACGTTCAACCAATAAAACTTTTGCAATAGCAACATAAACCGAAACACAATATCAAATATTGGTGCAGCAGGAGTTCTGAAATACGTACAATAGCGACGGAAGCTGAGCGAACAGAAATACCGGGCAAATGTCAAGAGAATCGACTAACAATGGAGGGCTTCGATAGAGAGCGAACTTTACTATATAATTTACTGTCGTTACAGTGGTAGTTTACCGTCACTGTTTTATTCAATTTTAATGTACAAATATACGGTCGTTTAATAGACACCGGCGTGAAGTGACAACTGTGCTGTCGCGTTTCGTGCGGTGTGTAAGTATCCGATGACCCAGGTAAAGTAAAAATATATGGCTTGGCTGTTTCGTTACTTACTTCAGAGATTAATTATTTGCATCACCTCCACGACGGTAGCGAAACGGAGAAGTCATACGTTTTTACTAATATGTAGAATTTGTCAAATTAGGGTCAGTACTTAGCTCTACATGAGATCTGATATCTTTTTTACAGAGCAAATGTGGTCGTCTTGGCAACATTTTACATGAAATGTTTTTGGTAGGATTCGTAATGTATGTAGTTATAAAATAATATGTATTATTTTCCCAAATATCACAAGATTAACAATTTAATTACAGACTTTACTTGCTGGTTACAGACTAGGTGGTCCACATATTCCTCCAAAATTTACAACCACGACAATAATAAGTAAATAGAAATGTATCAAAAGGCATAATTCATTTTCAGTAAAGCTAGAAAGCAAAAGAGCATCGAAGATCTATTAAAATGTTATCATTATTCATTTGAGATTGCAACTTGACTCAAAAGGAAATAATTCCCAGAAGAAATGTCTCTTGCACTTAATATGCAATAACTTACCCCGTCCGAGAAAACTCTTCAGGAATAGAATTACCGGTGAGAAAATCTCAAGCCAGCTGCAGTCCTGACACCAAACGATTCCTTTTATTAACTCATTGGTGTCGAATATATTTTTTCTTTTACCATACATAGAGAAGAGAAGAAGAAGACGTTCAAAAAGTAATTCTTGTAATTCTATTTTGAATAAAAACTTTTCTTTCTTTCTTCTTTCTTTCTAGAAGCAATTAACCTGAAGATAGTAAATGTCAGAAATTGATCAATGTGAGGTTTAATATTTTTAAGTTATTATAGATTCTATAAATTACATTCATAGAGTCGTCACTATTAAGCGCATATAACGTTGTTCTTAGACGATCCTAATGCAGATGAAGGCAACTTAAGTTGTTCTTAAAAAAACAGTTGCCTTTGATGTAGATTCACTTACAATGGTCAATATGCACATATTCCACTCGTTG
This sequence comes from Calycopis cecrops, assembly GCA_001625245.1. Taxonomy (NCBI): domain Eukaryota; kingdom Metazoa; phylum Arthropoda; class Insecta; order Lepidoptera; family Lycaenidae; genus Calycopis; species Calycopis cecrops. The sequence continues at coordinate 8,416 of LUGF01006518.1, forward strand.
AAACATTGGCTAATGAGAGTAATTGCCAGTATCACGGTGTGTAAATAGAAAATCGATGGAACCATCGCATCGGATGTGTAGCGACTAACGATGTAGACTTTGTCTTTTTTTATTGATCTTTTAATTGAAGCCCCCTGTGATGAATGTCAACAACGAAATCGATTACTCGTTAACAAACCAGATTTTTGTACCAAATTAATTGTATTACATTGTTTGTATTTGATTGATTGTAAAATAAAATAAATCAAAATTATATTCGTAAAACATTAATCGAAATATGTCACTGTACTAAACCTTAATGAAATAATGATAATACATTACTTTGTTAAGCACTACGTACAAATATAATATGTATGTGTATTTAGAGTTCAATATAATACATAAAAATTTACTTCAGTTTATACAAACTTAATATAGCTTTACATACATTGTATACAATATTCATCATCATAATATCATGGCTCTATGTGCGTTAGATATTCCCTACTTTATTGAATTTAGGACTGGCATATTTCAGTGAATAGATAAATAGTTGTGTAAAATTTGATTACTTAATACACAAGGCAGGATCACCAAGCAATGACGCAATAAAATAAGATGAAGACGAAGTTTCTCGAACAGATTATTTCTACTGAAGGACTTTTAATGAAGTTCTCGCATTTCATATGCAGGCTTACAACTTTTAACTACATGTTTATACCCTATTTCTCTGGTTATTGAAATGAAATTAAATTAAAATGTTTTTATTCAAAATAAAATTATAAAAATTACTTTTTGAACATCAACGATTACGTCTACAACCGTTTTAACCCTAGCCCTGTCCTGAAAAGAACCGGCGATACAAACTAAGCATTTTTTTTCTTCTAATTTCAAATTGGAAATAATATCTTTGTTGTACTTTAATGTGTTAAAAGTTTTATTTACATCTCTAAAAATGTATTTAATTGAATAAAGAAACAACCATATTTAACGCCGAGAAGTGGGCCCACATGACATCTCAGTGGGCCCCGGACGGAGCGGGAGAAAGACCGGGATGGTTGGCGAAGTTTGGGGGAGGCCTTTGCCAAGCAGTGGGACAACATAGGCTGAACAAAAAAAAAAAAAAAACAAAAAAATTCTCCCTGGATCGCCTTACAAAAAATATTATTTTGAATAGTTCCATTTAATTATATATTCTTTTGTTTTTTTTTTTAAATCCGTAGAAACATATTTACGAAATATCTTAGATTCTGTATATTAGATTTTGTTTCATCAACATGACTATCGTAGAGGTAAGCGTGCCGTTTTAAACATTATTACGTATAAGACTTAAATTTGCCTTCATTGTTTATTTTTGTATACATTTCAGTGCTAATAAAACTACTGTGATTGCTCATAAAATAGTTAACTAATTATAATAAATTAATAATTGCATCTGTGTTTTTGAGCAGCGATGACATTGTTGCAGTCTGAAGTCTATACACAAGTATCAATAACCTGCCACCAGTTGAGTCAAATCATGTCATGTCAGGGTTTAGCTGGTAAGAGTCCGGCATGAGCCAACTGCTCCACCGGGCGGCTGACAGCCCCCCGAAGATGCAGCCATCTTGTCGTGGTGGGGGGCTTGTGTGCCTGTTTCAATGTTATGCCGAATAGTGTCCACACAAATAAAGGTCATGCCGCAGCAGCCGAGCCAACTAATTACACTCTAAACATGTCACGCTATAAGTCAATTAGCGCTGCCAAAATTAACATATGAATGAGGAAAATGATAATGGAAATGACAAAATTTTAACTATCTTGTAATTAGAATATTAAACGTTATACTAATTAAAATTATGCCCAGAAACTTATGAATATTCTACATTGGCCGAACACTTATAATCATTGAAATTTTTTTTTTATGGTATAGGGGGCAAACGAGCAGGTGCTTAGTGACTACCGCCGTCCATAGACATCCGCAAAACTAGGTGTCTTGCAGACGCGTTGCCGGCCTTTAAGGAAGAGGAATGCTCTTTTCTTGAAGATCCCTAAGTCCTATCGGATCGGAAATACTGAGGAAGGTAGCTGGTTCCATAGTACTGTTGTACGCGGTAAAAAATGGCGTTTTTACCGCTCAGTACTACATTTAGGAATATCGAGATGGTGGGCATGGAACTTTGAGTTCTGTCGCGATGTCCTATGATGGAACTCAGCTGCTGGTATTAAGCCGAACAATTCCTCGGAACACTCCCCATTGAAAATTCGGTAAAAGATGCAGAGGGAACCGACATCTCTCCGTAGGGCCAAAGGATCGAGCTGCCCGGAAATAACAGGGTCATCAACTATTCGAGTCGCTCTACGTTGAATACCCCTGCCCCTGCCCAAAGGTGGGTGCAGTACTCCATATGCGGGCGGATCTGCGCCTTGTAGAGTTGCAGTCGGTGGGCTGGTGTGAAGTACTGCTTAGCCCTACTGAGTATACCCATCTTCTTTGAGGCAAGTTTAGCCTTTGATTCCAAATGACCGAGGAACTGAACGTTGCTCGATATGTTGACTCGTAGTATTCCGATGCTAGCAGTGGCCTTCAGGGGAGTGTTTTCAAAGAGAGGAGATACGACAAAAGGTGACTTTTTTGCGGTAAAAGCGCAAACTTGTGTCTACTGGGGGTTAAAGCGGACTAAGTTTAGTCGGCCCCATTCCGAGGCTTTGGACAATAAAGCCTCGACTTCAGACAGAAGTTTGTTCCGATACTCGGTGACATGTTCCCGGGTAATATTGGAGCGGCCAGTATATAAAGCATCTCCGGTGCTGTCATCCGCATAACAATGAAGGCCGCTAGTTTGCAGCATGTCATTTATATGCAGGAGAAACAGCGTAGGAGAGAGAATACAGCCTTGGGGAACACCAGCATTGGCAGGTTGAAGATTGGAGCATGCACCGTCGACAACGACCTTGATGCTGCGACCTGTCAAAAAACTGGTGATCCAATCACATAATTTCCCAGGAAATCCGTATGAGGAAAGCTTTGAAAGGTGCGCTCTGTGCCATACCCGATCAAAGGCCTTCGCTATATCCAAACTAACCGCCAATGCCTCCCCCTTGGTTTCAACTGCCTCCGCCCAACGATGCGATAAGTAAATTAGGCCGCTATCCCACTGGCGTTTTACGAGCGTTGACGTCTCTCCGACGTCTTCGTAACGTCAACGCTGCGCTGACGCAACGTTAACGTCGCGTCATCCCGTGGCAATAGTTTACGTCAGCTAAACGCGACGTTAACGTCGCGTTTAGCCGACGTTTAGCAATAGGTAACGTCAGCTAAACAATCCC
>LUGF01006537.1:0-12888 GCA_001625245.1 Calycopis cecrops
TAATGTAAAATGTTTTATATGTTATTACCAATGTTGTTCACATACTTTGAAATACTTATATACATCTGTATAGTTACCTGTCTATCAAAATTTCATATGCTTAATGTAAATTCAAACTAAAAATGTAAAATTATAACTATTTTCTTGGGTAGAAGTTACTCTATAGGGGCCCGAGAATGTTACGTATTATTTCCTTATTAGTGTCAACTGTCAATGTCAAACGTCAGTTTTGCAATTAGTATCTGTGTCTCGATTCTTCCTTCTTGTGCCAGCCGACCATGCGTCTACACACACTTGCTGTTGATATTATTGTTTTATTTATATTTCATAAAAGTAACAAATTGTGATCAAACATAACTCTTAACTATTAAGAAATACAGTGTATTTGAAAGTGTAAAAAGTGTTTAATTAGTTTTATCCTGAACATCCGCTAAGAAAGGATTTTTAGAAATTCAACCCCTAAGGGGGTGAAATAGGGTGTTGAAGTTTATATGGATTTCTTAGAATATAAACGCGGGTGAAACCGCGGGGCACTGCTAGTTTATCATAAATACGAATATTTAATTTTATTGGATTAGGTTTTACAGCAAATAGTTAAGTGGTAGTGCCACGCTGCATGCATGCATCTAGCCGAATTGGGCCGGCACGACTCCTCGCTTACACGAAACCGGCGTAAAGTGACAGCTGTGCTGTCGCGAATCGTGCGGTGTATAAGTAGCCAATGGCCCATGGAGGGAGGAGGAGGAAGGAGGGCAACGCATCTGTATAACCTCTATGCAGATGTCTATGAGCATCGGTCGTCATGAAAATGGTTTATTTGCCCATTTCTCCCATTATACTATATAAAAAGAAAAGATCTTAACAACGTAATATTGCAATATACAACATGCGTTAAATATTTATTGAAACAAGCTTTTCCGGTCTCCTCTTGTAGTAGTGGCATCGATTATTATATAATTCTAGCTCAGCCCTAAGATCTATTCTAAGAGCTACCGAACATACACAGAAGTTCATAACAATTGTTTGAGTGATTTCGGAATAGTTTAACCACTAACACCGTGATACAAGATTTACTTTATATATGATTAACTTGAAAGAAAAGAAAACAATTTCTTGAAATACACCTAGCTGCACTCCGCGGTTTCTCGCGTAAGTTTCGATCCCGTGGAAAAATGAGATAAAAAAGAGATGTTAGCCGATTCTCAAACCTACCCGAAATGCACACAAAATTTCATGAGTATGGTAACTAACATTGTGACACGTGAACTTTGCATACTTATATAAAAATGAAACCAATATCATATTCTTTATCAAAGCGATTGTAACTACATTACATACCTACGTCATTTCTGTCTATAGAAAATCATATTAGGTATATAGGGCTGGGACAAGCGTAGCATGTTGCGCCAGGGGTGGCGGGTTCGAATCCCGCCTGGGGTCATGGATGTTTATCTATGTGTTATATATGTATTTCTATAATAAAAATCTTAAATATAAAAAAATCTTAAATTTAATATAAAACATATTAAATATATTCCGTTGTCTAGTACCCGTAACACAAGTCCTTACGGTACTTAGCACGGGGCTAGGCTAACGTGGTGTGTAAAGTCCACAGATATATCATATCATATCATATAAGAAAAGGTACTGAATCTTGTTATCAGACTATCTCTGAGCAATAGCCTATCCATTTTTTTAAGTAACACTTCTTTTGGAAATAATATGACTGTTTCATAGTGTATATCCATTATTAACTATTCATGATATAATGGAGAGAGGGATCAATATCAGGACGACCATGGATTGTTTGTGACAGCTCCAAGCTTATCACCGTGAGCTGCAGATATCCTACTAATAATAATATAAATGGGAAAGTTAGTACGTTTGTTTGTTTGTTACTCCTTCACACAAAACCTGCTGAACCGATTTTCACGAACGATTTTATCCCGAAAAAATGTTCCTATGGGATGCCATGGGATGTTTTTCTATTTTTCACGGGATCTAAATTTACGCGGGTGAATCCTCGGAGTGCAGCTAGTTTTTTTTATTTTTTTTTTTATTAATAATTTAATAATTATTTATTACATTAATAATTAATAATTTAATAATTTAGTACAATAAAACATGCAGAATTTTACATAAAACATACAGAGATAGAGATCCACCTAGTGCAGCTAGGTATTACATAAGCAAAAGATCTACCACTATAGTGACAATAATAATAAATGGCCCATGGAGGTGGGAGGAGAAAGGAGGGCAGCGCATCTGTATAGCCTCTATGCGGATGTTTGTGGGCGTCGGTAGTCATGAAAGTGGCTCCGGCTGCTCGTTTGCCCTCCTATATCATAAAAAAAAAAATAAGAAGGGAAAGGTAAGAGGACTACCTACGCATCTGTACGCCTATAGGGCGGCCCAAACTTTAAAAAAATTATACACGCTACGTTGATAAAAAAATGAAATTAGGTACATATATATACATAACTAAGTATATATATAAAAACATTATAACGATAAACAAACAAGAAAGATTCCGTTCGGTGTTTTGTGGAGCTCTAATTGATAACAAGTGCGTGAGTTATAAAACAACGTCGTAAAAAGCAAATTATGCTAAATAAATATATTTTTTTTGTAGAAAAACAACGGATAATTAAAAATATGAAATATGTTTGTATCGTCACCAACAAGCTTACCAATCGCTACATCACAACCGATCTTTGCTATTCGTATACATCTCAGCTACTGCGCTGCTTGTTGCAGAGAAGGCAAAACGTCAGATGGTAAATTATTGCTGATTCTTCGTCTGAATTGCCCTCCTCCATCCTATTCCACTGAGCTCCCGGTTGCTCGCAAACTGTACGAAACCCGACAGCAAGCGACAACGATGTAATGCAGTCGCGGTTCATGCAGTCTATGAGAGATAGCTGGTCCAACGGTGGATGAGGTAAAGAAGGACAATCCACCTGCTGAAATAACATCTGCTTTCACGGATGTTTAGGGGCGTTAGTAACTAAGACTCCGTCGACTCGGTCCCAAAAATGTATGTCACTGTTACACCATCGTAATTTACTTCGCCATATTTATATTTTATATCTATTAGTAGCTATGCCCCTCAGTTTCACCCGCGTTTAATTTCTGAGAAATCCATATAAACTACAAAACCCTATTTCATCCCCTTAGGGGTTGAATTTCATAAAATACTTTCTTAGCGGACGCCTACGTCATAACATCTACCTGTATGCCAAATTTCAGCCCGATCCGTCCAGTGATTTGGGCTGTGCGTTGAAAGATCACTAAGTCAGTCACAGATTTTTAATAAAAAATCCTATAGATAATAATCTCAATGCAACAGCAACACATTCGACGCCAGTCTTCTATTGGGGTAGGTAGAGTAGAAGAGGAAAAAATGGTAGAGAGTAGTAGATACCTAAACATGTGACTTGCTTCTCCACACAGTTATTTACCAATTAACAGTAATAATACCTAGTCTCATTATAGATTTCCAATATTGTGGTTAGGTTCCATTTCAGATCACAACAGGTTCTATATTCAGATAATGCAAAACGACAGCTTTAATTAATGGTTTAACATTTCGAAACTGTCAGGAATATCAGACTAAATAATTTAACAAATCAGATAATCCGATTATAATAATATTTTAAATGCAAGAGGTAGTGCCATGCTGCATGCATGCAGCCAAATCGGGCCGGCACGACCGGGTCCCTTGCTTACGCGACACAGCCGAAAAGTAACAGCGTTTCATGCGGCGTGTAAGTAGCTGGTGGCCTGTGGAGGTAGGAGGTATGAAGCCAACGCGTCTGTATAAACTTTATGCGGATGTCTGTGGGCGTCGGTAGTCATGAAAGCGGTAGCGGCATGTAGCGGCTGTTCGTTTTCCCCCCAATACTATAAAAAAATGCAAAGTTTAGATGAGTTTTGTGAGATATCGACTGTAATCTGGATTAGCATATTTTTGCATTACATATCGAAAGAATGAAGGGTTCTTTTGGGATATATTTTACACCAGTGAAACCACAGCGAATTATGTCAAGACTAAAAAACGTGTAGATATAGGTATACTTCGTGTACGTTCATAAGAATTTCTTAGGTTTACACGGTCGTTACAGTATTACAGTATTTTAACGGCATACGGCAAGTATTTTTACATGAAATCGACGTAAAGTGATAGCTGTGGTGTCGCGTTTCATGCGGTGCGTAAGTAATCGGTGGCCCATTGACGGAGGAAATGGAAGGAGGGCAACGCATCTGTATAATGTCTATGGGCGTTGGGAGTCATGAAAATGGCTCCGATTGCTCGTTAGCCCCCTTACTTCTCTTTTTTTATGCTATAGGGTTGCAAACGGGCAGTCTGGGCCATTTTTGTGACTACTGACGGTCATAGACATCCGCATACGGTCTATGCAGATGCGTTGCCCTCCTTTCTCCTCCAGCCTTCATGGGCCACCGGCTACTTACACACCGCACGAAGCGCGACAGCACAGCTGTCACTTTACGCCAGTCTCGTGTAAGAGGTACCTCCCCGGTCGTGCCGGCCCATTCGGCTGCATGCAAGCAAGCAGTGTGGCACTACGTCTTACTAGAATCTACCCCATACTTCCTAATAATCACGGTTTATTTAAGTATTTCACAATTTCAACGTTTCAGTTTTTTTTACGGACGCTACGGTCTTGGGTGGACTGATTTATATCTTCATCTTGTGGCCCAGTGATAAACATTTAGGGCCGGTTTTTCAATCGTCAGATAAAAATTAACCCTAGGAATAAATTATACCCATCGCACTTAAACACGAAATAAAAAATGAAACATAGATAGTTTATTCCCAGGGTTATCTTTTATCTGAGGATTGAAAAATCGGCCCTAAATCAAATTAATCAATATTACACCGTACGAAAGATGTTATACATTTTTGTAGTAACAAAGTCATCAAGTCAAATGGATAGACAGACAGAGATCTATATCGTTAACATTCGTTGGACAAATAAGTTGTCCGGAATAACGACGAAGTTCTTGTCTAGTGCCTGACGGTTTTTTGGTGTTAATGGCCGCGCATCATAAGAATAATGTCATTGTTGTATATTCATATTCCAGACTTGAAGATCCACTCGCGTGTAAAAATGATGCCTAAGCTGCGCCCCGCGTTTTCACCCGCGTAAACTTCGATACCGTGTAAAATAGAAAATCATCCCATGGCATCCCATAGGAACATTTTTTCGGGATGAAAACTACCCTGTGTTAATCCAAGTTACTCTGTAGTCTGTGTGTGCCATATTTCATGAAAATCAGTTCAGCAGTTTTTGCGTGAAAACAAACAAACATACAAACTTTCGCATTTATAATATTATTGGGATGACTAGAATAGAATAGAATAAAAATACAATTACTTACTGCGTCACAAATTCATAATACGGATAAACTAGACAGCATAAATACGGCGACTTCCCTAAAAGCCTGCGCAGTCGCGGGAATCCGCGCAACTCGTTCGAGTTTCTCATGCGATAATAAGCATTATTGTAATTATTATAAAGTTGAAATTCATATGACACATAAACTGCGCTTCGCTTCGCTGCGCTTTGCCGCGCTTTTGCTGTGAATTGACCCTTAAGTAACAACAGCTTATGATAAGTGCCTGAAAATGCGGGGCCTGGGTAGAAGACGCTTCGTCCAATTTTTGCCAACCATTATACGCTTCTAAAAACAAAAGTTTTTTTTTTACTTTTCCTTTTATATGTTAACGTACCAAAGTTTTATATTGTATGGTGGTAAGCTGGGTAAGAAAAATCAGCAATTTTCATTTAGGTGTTGATATTTTAGTGTTAGTGTAGTGCTTAGTCGGAGAAGGAGGAGTTCCACGCTGTATTGCAGCTGAATTAGGCCGGCACCGGGAAGTTGTATCTCGCATACACGATACTGGCGTAAAGTAACAGCTGAGTTTTCGCGTTTTGTGCGGTGTATAAGTATCCAATGGCCTTTGGAGGGGGAGAAGAAAGGAATGCATTGGTTGTAGTCTTGAAAATGCTTTGACTGCTCCTTTGCTCCCCTATATCAAAAAAGTATAGGATATTAAAATCCCATACTCTTATCATCGTCAACTTTAACCTTCAACCCTTATCGCAGGGATACGTACTGCTATCAAACCGGGGTAGGATTCGACGGGTGTGTGTGTGCGGGAGCCATCGGCCGCCTTTGTTGGAGAGCCCCGGATCTCTCAGTGGCGACTGTCCAATCCTTCCACTGAACCGAACTCCTTCAAGAGAGGCTAATGCCTGTCCTTGTCTGTGCCAGGCTGGGGGCCAGGTTTCCAGCCTGGCCCCTGGTCCTAGTTAGGAAGGTATAAGTTGCGCATAGCGCCTTTGTCGTACTCTTGTTCGCAGTCAACGGGGCAGGCTGTTTTCTGCCCTCTCCTTTCTAGCCCTTAAGGTCCGCGTCCCACCCATCTTTCTTGTATAAAAGAATAAAAGAATAAAAGAAAACAATTGAAAGTCAATAATCGAACGTTGCACATTTAAAAGAAGAACTATCATAGCTACATTTTGAAAAAGTTTAACTCAAATATCTCAAACCATGAAGTTCACGAATATATGTTAATTCGACGTACCCATTACAATAATACGGCAATTACATAGTATAAACTCTAACACATTTATTCCGAAAGTGGGCGATAACGCACCCTTGTGGGCGCTAGGGGCCTAGAGGTATGGGGTTTAGAAAAGGACTATGTTATATAGGTTTTAAAAGTGAAAAAAAATGGGGGCGCTACAATATAACTAATTTTAAAACTGGGCGTGAGACGAAATAAGTTGGGGAACCTCTGCTCTGACCCTTATTACTAACGCACGTAACCTAAACGAAATGTCTCCGGTCCCCGGACGTTTATGTAAATCCTCCTTTTTATAGTTCAGGGGTGACAACGAACGGTCTGGACATTTTCATGACCCCAGTGGTCACATACCCACATATTTTCTTGTTATTACCCAGACATTGTCCTTTATCCTTCCTCCTCGAGCTTCTTAAATGTTTAATTAAATAAAGAAAATCGTCTTAATAATACGAGTGACAATGGGTAAAATTGATATATTTGAAATTGACAATGACAACGACTTTGGCGCGCATGAGATGCGAAACCAAAAGATCCTAGAAGAACCAAAGAAAATGAAAATGAAGACTTGTGGACTTTACACACCACGTTAGCCTAGCCCCGTGCTAAGTACCTTAAGGACTTGTGTTACGGGTACTAGACAACGGACAATCTATTATAGAAGTACATATAATACATAGATAAACATCCATGACCAAGGCGGGATTCAAGCCCGCGACCCCTGGCGCAACATGCTCCGCTTATCCGAGCCCTGCACCACTGCGCCAGCCTAGTCTCCAGTAAATAAAGATAGTATTTATAATTATTATATTTATATAGATTTACTTTATAGCAACCATGCTCATGGTGCTTTGATTATACACACGTCTAGATACCGCATCAACCACCTGAAAGCGCTGTAAAATGTGTCTACTATATGTAGTAGACACGCTCTTCGCTTAAGTCAGTGTCATCTAGAACATAACGCGATTACAAGCTCTCAATAAAAAAAGAAATATGCGGGTTTGTTCTGTTCAACTGTGTCATAACCATGCAGGAAAATCTAATAACAAATAGAAGATCTTATTCCACCGGTAAATTTCTAAATTTACGTATGTATTGTTAAGATAATACGAATATTAATTTCACAATTTACTAGTGGTACGGTGTTGTCACTAGAAAAGTAGGGTAATTTTCCAAAACTAAAGGGAAGTTTTTTTAAATATATAGCAGTGGAATTTAGACACTACGTTATTCTACTCCCCGTGCTAAGTACTCGTATCGTAAGGACTTATGTTACAGATACTAGACAACGGAAATATATTTAATGTTTTATAAATTTAAGAAATTTTATATATTTAAGATTTTTATTATAGAAAAATACATATAATACATAGATAAACATCAATGACCAAGGCGGGGTGCGAACCCGCGATCCCTGGCCCAATATGCTCCGCTTATCCGAAACCCTGCACCACTGCGCTAGACTGGTCGTCAGATATAAGATTTGATAAAGCACAAATCCTCGTTAAATAACACCGATTCCAACCAAGGATGATCAGTGAGGCCGTTTAAATTGCTTTATTATAATGTGCAACATTCGCGTAAACTTTAGATGTCATTATAAGTATTGCTAGTATATTTTAAATTATGTAACACTGACTGTAAATAAATAAAACAGCTTCATAAAGTATAATATTTGGAGTCTTATTATCAAATATCTCTCTCATTGATAAAAATAAATAAAAAAATCATAATTTATTTTTAATAATAATTAGCATACATTCTTTAAAAAAATCTATATAGTCTATATATTCATATAAGTATATATAGTCATTTATGGTCTATATATTCCTTTTTTTTTTGTTTGCTGTTAGTTCCTCTTGATAATAATAGTAATAAAATTTAGGGTAACTCTTGTATGCTGTTGGTATCCCTTTACACGCACACATTGACGGTTTTAAAACAATCTGTACTTAACTGTCACTCACACATTGTGCGAAAAATGAGACGTTTTCTTTGCGATTTTTATTTAAAATGCTCCATCTAGACGTGTATATAATCAAAGGCCATGGTGCTTCTGAAATGTTGGGATTGTAAAATACTTAAATAAACCGCTATTGAACCGATAAAATAGTTTTATTACAATGTTTTATTACTCTTTTATTGAGTGGTTACCATTTTGGGAACTGGTTACACTGTCGTGCCTTTTCCCTGTCACTGTTTTTTGTTGTGTATATGAATGTATATAGGCATTAGTTATGTAAGTGTATTTTTTTCCCTTTTTTCTTTATTGTTATTTACATAGTTTATTAAATAATACTTTATACTAGCTGCGCCCCGCAGTTTTACCCGCGTAAATTTCGATCCTGTGGAAAATAGGAAATCATTCCAAGCATCCCATAAGAACATTTTTTTGGGATAAAAACTATCCTATGTGGTAATCCAAGTTACCCTCTATGAGCGTGCCAAATTGTGGTTCAGCAGTTTTTGCGGGAAGGAGTAACAAACAAACAAACATATAAACTTTCACATTTATAATTTTAATTAGATAGTTTTGTCACATTATGTTTTTTCTCACTGACTGTTTGTTTTCTAGACACTATTTGGGACTTCTTTTTTTTTCAAAATTTTATCGAACAATGTGTAGGAAAGGTGTAATAGTGTAATATGTATAATTATGTACCTAAATTGAGATTTTTCTATTTCTATTTCTAATTAGCCCAAATAAATTATTATTTTATTCAATTCTATTCTTTTCTATTTTCTATAACTGTATCCTCCCGTTACAGTTATGGACGCCGCTGAACATAATCCTCTTCAACCTGGTCTGCTCCGACTTCTCCGTGTCGGTGTTGGGCAACCCTCTTACCCTCGTCTCTGCTCTCTTCCACCGCTGGATCTTCGGCCGCACCATGTGCGTGCTGTACGGCTTCTTCATGGCGCTACTCGGTAAGTCATGCATGCCGACTTGGGACGGTCCTCTCCATGAACCATTCATCCACGACAGCGCCATCTCTGCTACCGCACGGGAACTTCCGCCGACGTCAGAGTCGGGGGCTGAGGGACACTGCGGTATAATAATAGTTAAAATAGCTATTACAAACATTCTCAAATCGCGATGCATCTCTCCCATCTACGGGAGAGTGCAGCACCCATAGATAAAGCTGTAGTGGGCTCTCTTCGATTCCACAGCAAAAGTTCAGGTCCGGAAAAAAAAGAGAAGAAAGCTTACTTGGGCCTTCACGACCGGGAAGGATTCGCTTACACGATACCGGCATAAAGTGACAGCTGTCGCGATTTGTGCGGTGTGCAAGTTCCGTGACCCATGGAAGAAGGGAGGAGAAAGAAGGGCAGCGATCTGTATAGCCTCTATGCAGATGTATATGGGCGTCGGTAGTCATGAAAATGGCTCCAACTACTCCTTTGAATATATCAAAAAAAAAAGTCGCTGATGCAAGCAGCCGACTTGGGCTTTCACGACCGGGGAGGTTTTGCTTACACGACACCGGCGTAAATTGACAGCTGTTGCGATTCGTGCATCGTGCAAGTTGGTGGCCCATGGATGGAGGAGGAAGGAGGGCAACGCATGTGTTTTACCACTATAAAACAGTCACATACACTATGGACATCATAGACTACCAACTTACCAACTTTTTTATATTATTAGTTTCTTTTTTCTTTTTATGAATCGAAAGAAGACCATTTAATTTGCCAATTTGCTTTCTCGGTGGTTCTACAAATAAACACTGATATATTTATATATATTTAATACTTTTTATACATTTTAGAATTTATCTCAAATATTTATATATGTTACCGGAAATGTATGAAATCTAGCAATTGTATACATTACCTAGAAAATGTATACAATTCCGAAGCTACTTCGAAGTCCTCCTAAGCGATTGGGCCGATTTTGACGAAAATATTTGTGTGTATTGAAGGAGATTTGAGAAAGATTTATATTCACAAATCAGCGCGCCAGATAGCGCTGCAGTCAGTATTTCGAATATACAATATTGTATATCAATATACTGACTGTAGCGCCATCTGGCGAGCTGATTTGTGAATATAAACCATTCTCAAATCCAACACAAAAATTTCGTCAAAATCGGTCCAGTCGTTTAGGAGTAGGACAGTGACATACACACGCACCAAGCAATATAAAGACCAAATCCATGACTTAGGTGGGATTCAAACCCGCTGCCCCTGGTGCGACATGCTCCGCTTGCCCGAAGCCACCACTGCGCCAGCTAATATAATTTCAGTCACTTTATTCATACACCACTTTAAGCAACAACGCGATGTTCTATTCAGAACAATTCAGAAACTGAATTTAACTTTAACCATTTGGTTGGATCGCCGCTTCCGTAATTGACGTGCCACCAAACCGAGCCAGTTGCAACTTCGGGCCAGTTTTCACACCAGAGTTTAGAATAGATTCGTTTTATTGGATTGGGAAAAGATTTTAATTGCAGTGTAGTGGGGCTGACTGTAGAATGTAATGTAGAATGTTCAACCACAGATGTGAGATCCCGGTTTCAGATTCCGGGTCGAACTAAAAAGTTCGAATTTTCTGATAATAGACTATAGTCAGGAAGTTGGGGTTATAACCCCGTGCCTCAGAGAGAACGTTAATCCGTCAGTCCTGATTCTGATTTCTCTCCGGTCGTGTCGGACTGACGTCTCATCGGGATATGAAGGTAGACGGAATAGAGAGTGCCCTTGTGTCTGAGCATTTGGGTAATCTGTATAGAGATGGCCTTCATAGCCTAAATTCGCCTAAGACGACATTATTGTAGTGAAGCAAAGATCAGTTGGAGCTTTTTGATGACCCATCGAGTTCCGCATAATTTTTATGCAGATGTGTTTTGCAATCGTGCACTCCCTGCCTTCAATGGGCCACCAGAAACTCACGGACCGAAAAGAGACAGCAGAACTGTCGCATACGCTGGTATCATCTGAGCGAAAGTTCGTACCGGTCCAATTCCGTACTACACTAAGGCCTCTTACTGAACTTGCGCTGGTCTGTTAAAGCTGCATTGCAGCAATATCATGAGATATCTCTCAGTGGCGTACCTTGCACTGGGGGCACCGTATGATAATTGATTTGGAGGCCCTTTTGAAGGGTAAAGAGTTCTCACAAAATAAAAATAAATGTTTTTATTAATTTTCGGTCACGCACGTTGGGGGCCCCTATTGCCCCGGGGGCCCTGTATAATTGACACGGAGGTAGCTGCGCCCCTGCTCTTCCTGGTTATGTTAGAAGTTGTAAAACTTAACGTTCCCAAACTCCAAGTTTAACGAAATTTCAATAAAGTTCATGTACTTTTAATTGTTATGTATCCATGTTTTGTTGGTTAATGTTTTATAACATGAACTCCAAGAACTTTCTAACTTTCTATACAATTACCATTTTGTTTTGATTCGGAAGGAAATAAGGCTTCATACGCACTGTGCGGTTTGTGGTAAGCGCGTTATGTAGTGATTATATTGCAAGCAACATTTGCTATGTACCTTAACAAAAGACTGTTGCATCAAATATTCTAATATAGAGGTCAAATTTTATCTTCCAATAACGTATGCTGTCTCAGTGATAATGGAACGATGGAAGTACAAAACAGACATGATTTTATTTTGAAGAGTTTCAACGGTATATGTACAGAAAAATAATGAGGCCAAAATGAAAAGTAGAATTAAAATCAATGACATTAAAATAGTACTTATATAATAATTAACGACAAACTTGAAATGTATGAAAAATTACAAAAATGAATATCGTTGCTTATAGACGCGATGGTAACCGGAACTTCTGGAGGTCCTCTCGCGATGTGAACAGTAAGAGGTAACATTTGGTAAGAGGTAGTGCCACACTGCATGCTTGCATGCAGTCGAATTGGGCCGACACGTCCGCGGAGGTACCTCTCGCTTACACGAGACTGGCGTAAAGTGACAGCCGTGCTGTCGCGTTTCGTACGGTGTGTAAGTAGCCGGTGGCCCATGGAGGTGGGAGGAGAAAGGAGGGCAGCGCATCTGTATAGCCTCTATGCGGATGTCTGTGGGCGTCGGTAGTCATGAAAATGGCTCCGGCTGCTCGTTTGGCGTCCTATATCATAAAAAAAGAGGTTGTCCCACTCTGCATATATGGGCGACACGACCGCGGAGGTACCTCTCTCTTACGCGAGACTGGCGCGTAAATTGCAGTAGCATTGCACTTATTCATTAAGTAAATGGTAAATAAAAGACTTACTATTATTCATACCACAATAAATAGCAAAATCACTACCTACATAGTA
>LUGF01006537.1:36527-53261 GCA_001625245.1 Calycopis cecrops
AAAAAAAAAAAAAAAAAAAAAAAAAAAAAAAAACCCATCCAAGTCAGAAGAAAGAATGTCAACTTCTAAAAGGCTTGACCGATTGGGTTGAAATTTCGTTGATTCGTCGCCCAGCCGCGCGCTATTCAAATTCGTGCGTACAAAATCTGTAGTTTTCATTAAAAAATAATATCAGTATAAAAAACACAACACCTCAAATAGATTATCAGTCATCCAAACAGTAATAAAGCAGCTCACAAAACGTAGCTCAAACTGAACTTTATAGCAGCTCATTATGTAAAACTTCATTTGGAAAAATAGTCTCCTAACTTAATATTAACGCTGCCCGCTTTGTATTTCTAGTCGCTCACTTAGTATTTTTAGTCGCTCACTTAGTAATTTCGTCGCTCAGTTAGATTTTTAATACGTCAAATGGATTAATCGCAGCTCACGTTTTGTAAGTTCGTTTTTAATTTTATTATTAGCCAAGATTCGTCGTTAGTTTAGTTTATTTTTCGCTCACTTATTTTTTTACCGCTCAAGTTATTAATACAGTATCTCATCATCAGTCGCTAAGTTATTTTTTATTCGCTCGTTTTATTATTCCCCTTAAACTTCTAGTACAAGTACATACAAATGAATACATTTTTTTTCGTATTATGAGTTATTGGTAAGTTATAGATCAAATATGACATTGATTCAGATTAAAATCTGAAATATCTTTATTATTAAAAAGAAATTAATCGGTTCCCGTGAATATATCCCAAGGGATGAAAACGTGAGGGCAATTGTTATTTATTTTGCTTCGATTTTTGATTTATCCTCTGATTGTAAAAGTGATAGTCCTCTAGGGTTCTCAGGCTCGTTAAATGTATAATGAAAAGTCGTGAAAATTTTGAATATTATCAGGTAATATTCAAATTTTAAATAGATTTAATTTTTGGGCACCGAAGGCGACACTATATCGCAGACAATATATTTTTTCTATGGTACAGAGGGGCAAATGAGCAGTCGAAGTCATTTTCATGACCGCCGACGCCCATAGACATCCACACAGAGGCTATACAGATGCGCTGCTTTCCATTCTACTCCCAGCTCCATGGGCCACCGGCTACTTACACACTGCACGAAATGCGACAGCACAACCGTCACTTTACGCTATTCTCGTGTAAGCGAGAGGTAACTCCTCGATCGTGCCGGCCCAATTTGGTTGCATACATGCATGCAGCGTGGCACTATCTCTTACTAACACATAGAGCTAATATTATTAGCTCTTATAAAATGAGAAAAACGGAAATTACAGACTCTTAGAATACATTAATTATGGATGTCGATATTAAAGTGAATTATGTGAAGGTAGCTAAATATTTTTTTATTTAGATGATGTGACCCTGTCCCACTTTCACTTCCTCTTGTTTAGGACGGCTGGCACGCGATCAAAGCTCTCTTCTGAAATATTAGTATTATAGTACTACTATGTACTACTACTACCTGTATGTTATTTATATAACAATTCATATATACATATCGACGGTCCCTACGTACGGACATGTCAAAAACCTAGGATTTTAGGAGAGCGTATTATAGGTCAACGTAAACCTATACTCAAACACAGGTTCAAACCGCTCTAGAAATTATTCAATTTACAATAACAAAATACCATTTTCTAGAATGTTTTATTAGCTTTAGGACCTTTACAATGCAATGGTATCCAAGCATTTTTATATTTTTTATTTTTTGCCGTAATAACAGACAGATGATTGTTTCTGCGTCGATATTAAAATATACACATGTAAGACAAGTCTGAGATATCTTTTTATACACGGGAAAGAAAAAATCACTGCCTCAAATAGAATTTAAAAAAAATGTCATATAAAATGGAAGAATTAAAATGCTCTATCCAAACGAATACGTTAAACGCCATAAGATCGCCACCTATGTACATAAAAATACATTAATTAACACATAACCGAAGCATACGCGGTTTCGTTGATCGGGGTCGTCTCGTTCGTTTTGAGAAACGTAGTGTTTCTTGAAATGTAAACAGAGACGTGTTGTGCTTTTGTAAAATTATCAGGATTGTGTTATTTATTATTTAAACAAGATTTATAACTAAAGAAATATTTATTATAAGGTTCCTAAAATCTTAATGGGTACTTTCAGTCTCATGAAATAGGAACTAAACATTCAAAATCACGCTTTTCTAAGACTAATATTTAATAATTATGACTTTTTTTAAACATTGTAACTCAGCGTAACTACCTATGTAACAATTATTTAATTAGTAATATTTGACAATTATAATTTTTTATTTTATGAAAACTTTATTTTATCGCATAACCTAATCAATTTAGTATATGTTCCTATTTAGTATTATACTTTTTTGTGGTGCTCTTCTTCATTCTTCATCTTCTTCTCCTCTAGTCCGTTTGGATTTATTCCCACAGTTCAATTTTCTTTAAAAAAATTAAATTGTATAACGTCCTCGGTAAGGGATTATCCCTTGCACTTTTACTTCTCTTATTTGGTTCCAAGAAATTTTCTATGAAAATGATTTTTTTATCTAGTTTCAAGTATCTATATCTTTGAAATCCAAAACTATGTCTTGATCCACTTCTGCAACTGTATAAGGAGGACTATTCTGTTTCGCCTAGCGAACTGTGTGCACTGTACAACATTTATCTATTAATACATGAATGCAACTAGGCAACTCGTCTTATCCCACATGTCGCACGTACATTTCTTCAATCCTGCCTCAAAAACTGTAAAATTATAATCTGATAAATTCCTTTTGTTATACAGAATGTAAAAGTTTATGGTCATCGTACTGGCGCCCACAAACATCTGTTCTTCAACCCTTCAACATGCCAAAAGACACCAACTGCTCGTTTGCAGTTGCAGTTTACTTTTGCATTAACAAAATGTTAAACTAACATACTTTAAATTTATCTTCATACCATATTAAATAGCAAAATATAAAAAATATTTCCTTAATCAAAACGCTTAAGGTAATTGGTAATATTGGTAAATATTTGTGATATTGTTATTGGCAATATCGTTAATAGACTATTTGATTTACTACCGTTCTACGCGTCAAGTAAATACACACGCAATCTTACCCAAAAGACACACTATAATGGTCAAGTCGGTAGAGAATATGCATTTACTCCCGTGATTGACTCGATCAGCTTGTTACATGTTTTATCACAGAATGGAAAGCTTGATCCGCAATCTCGATACGGACGGACGATAAACAAACAGATTCTGGACAGACGGACAGACGGACAGACAGGCAGACTCACATACGGATAGCAAAATAATGCATTTTAATTTAATATGGTTACAATGGGATATAATGATTCCGTTATTTTCTTTTTTGTTGCGGAACCCTTAAAATGTTATAAAGCATCGATACAAAAATATATCATTTTTAGACACCAAAATATATTATTCAAATTTTTCCAATACTTATCCGGACAAAAGAGTTCAACAATATCCTTCGAGGTCAATACAATTTGCAAATAAAATATAAAGTGCTCGCGGTCCAGTGTAGGGCCGCGTACTTTTTTGTTGTCATCATTTAGGCCTTCCTGGAATACAAGTTTAGGAAACCCTTTCCATCCCGTGTGAATAAGGATAATTTATTGGAATTTGGAATATTTATCGTACCTATATTTCTTAATCGGGTGAAATATATAACTAGCTGCGCTCCACGGTTTCTCGCTCGTAAGTTTGATCCAGTGGAAACATAGAGATGAAAAATAGATGTTAGCCGATTCTCAGACCTACCCGATATGCTCACAAAATTTCATGAGAATCGGTCGAGCCGTATCGGAGGAGTATGGTAACTAACATTGTAAAATTATAAGGTATAAATACTTATTAGCTCGTATACAAATTTCTGTTTTTTTATGTAGCAAACGACCAGTGAGAGTCGTTTTCATAACTATCCACGTCCATAGAGACAGATTATTTGCCTTCCTTCTCACCCCTTCATGAGTCACCGGTTCATCACACCACACAAAAAGCATCATAGCGATACAACACTAAGAATCCCAAAAAAAACTTGTTCAATTCCTAATGTTGATTTAGTCTATATTGAAAAAAAAAACAATTTTAATGCCGTGCAATGTAACACATAAAAAACAATGCACTTGTACTGCTGTAGACTAAATACGTTTAAAAGAGAGCCGGGAACAAAATAATAGTAGTTTATGCAACTGTCGTATAATGAAGGTTATTAAAACTCGAGTGTGAGTTTCAAAATAGTAACGAGTGTTTTAATACCCGTGTTATATGCAGTTGCATACACTACTTTATCTCCACTAATGCAATTTATCAATTAATAAAATATTGCGAAAAATTAAATTCATGCCTACGTGTATTGTTACAGCGAACTTGCCGCCATTAAAATCTAACCAATGAGAGCGCAGCTGCAGCGCGCGCAGGGCCAATCAGGAGCGAGCGCGCGCTGTTAAAGATTTTGACATAAGGCTCTCTCACCACTCTCTCTCTCTCTCTCGCTCTCACACAGTGTTATAACGAGCTTTTACGATATCGATTTGGATATTATAACATCATGTCAAATTGCTTAAATTGAGTTTTGTGTTGTCTGAGCTATAACAGTAGTTATTATAAGTCAAGTATTGAAAACATAAGTAGAATGTTACAACATTAGTGTAGATAAAGAAAATAAAATGAGTGTAGAGCGTGCATTTTGAACTTTTAAAACTATTCATAATTCTATTCTAAATTTAGTTCACAAATTCATTTATTTTTCCAGAAAAACGGCAGTTGGACTATAAAAGAGATGCTTTTGTGAAAATTATAATTTTATGTTGAATTAAAATATTTTCTGGAGAAATGGATTCATGCAGGTCGCTTTTAGGAAAATGAAGAGTTGGCCGAGTTACTCGGAAAATTCCCGGACAGATACGAGTATTCAATTTTCCGATACATCGATTATTTACTATATAATATTATATAATATCGATTATTATATGCTCATTGGTTCTCACAACTTTTTAATCTTTGACCAAGCAATTTGCTGTGCTATTACTGAGTATGCTTCAAGTATTCAAAGAAAATAATAAAATGGCCTTCAATAATAATAATTCAGGAGCTTCTAAACGAAGTAATTTTACAGCCGCGATTTCTTTTGGGGTGCTAGATAGACTCCACAGTGGATGGTGGAGAGATGGTTAAGCTGTCGCGCTGTCCCATTTTTGCTGAAATGCATGACACCTATTGCTCAATACATCGTATTCTTATAATTTTTTTTTTTTATGGTATAGGAGGGCAAACGAGCAGTCGGAGCCATTTTCATGACTACCGACGCCCACAAACATCCGCATAGAGGCTATACAGGTGCGCTGCCCTCCTTTCTCCTCCCACCTCCATGGGCCACCGGCTACTTACACACCGCACGAAACGCGACAGCACAGCTGTCACTTTACGCCGGTCTCGTGTAAGCGAGAGGTACCTCACCGGTCGTGCCGGCCCAATTCGACTGCATGCAAGCATGCAGTGTGGCACTACCTCTTACTAATTACCTAATTACCTAAGGGTACCTACTTAGGTCATTCGTTTCGCTCAAAAGTCTTATAAACATGTTAAATATTATTTGCCGTAATACCCGTACTTACAAGTTTGTTATCACATATTGAAGTTCTTATGTACTGCGGATATTTCAGACCTGTAAAGTGCAGTGTACGCCAGGGTCAAGTATTAACGTAACATACATTTTCTCATTATCTGGCACTAGTTTATTCATTTTACCCTCATTAGTACAGCTGTTTGTGGGAATGAGATTCTCATCCCAAACTTTTCGAAGTTGTTATGAAATGTAAATAAATAAAAGGTATACCTTAATAGCCGATCAGTGCTCACTTCTTTATTGAAAAAGTTTCTTCCAAAGTTGAAAAAGTTTCTACCTGACCAGAGATTTAAATTCAATAAGTCAATAAGTATTACCAAGACCTATTTTAAAGACCGATGTGGTATTATATAAGCCACTTAAAGAAGTACCTACCTAAGTGACTGTGCTGTGTAAGGATTGATCTAAAAAGATAATTTACAAAAAAATTATTACGCTAAAAATAATATTGCAAAACAAATTTATATTAATTCAGTTTTTTTAAAGCTAACATATCGGACCCTTGCATTGTGAGATATATATTAAATAGTCTAATTTGTATTATACAATATGTGTAATAGACATTAAAAGTAATTTTACTAACATAATAAATAACTCGGCTTTGTAACTTTTTCTCGAACCAATCAATAGAACTGGGCTACAGCTAATTAACCCGTCATTTACACTGAGCTGGATCAGATAGGAGGGATAAAAGAGAAAAAAAAACGACTAGACTGTAGGATTTATAATTAACATTTCAGTGAACTATGAAATTGTGACACGTGGAATATTAAATGCATCGTGAAATTTCATTATATTCATATGTAGGCACACCTCTGTGTAGTGATAGCGATAGCAGCTAGGCTGTCGAGTTTCGTGCGGTTCTTTAGTTAGGAACGTTTAGGACGTTAGCGGAGTTGTGGGCAACCAACTCATCTGGCTGTGCCAAAGGGCGTCGGTAGTCAAAAATCACGCCGGTTGCTTTTTTGTCCTTTCCTATAAATATTTTTTTATTGTAGGTACAAGGCGGGAATAAAAAGTTTAAGAACCTTTGTTGTTTAAAGTTTGACGGCCGACGCCCATAGGCGACGCTAAAATTGCAAAGCAGATTTGTTGTCCTCCTTCCCGTTTGGCTTTTCCCCCTCTAATGAGCCATCGAAAACCCACAAACTGCAGCACAGTCGTCACTTTGCAGTGGCCTCATGCGCGAAGGACACTTTCTTCATCATAATCATCATCATGTCGCCCTAATTTCGCGTACGGCGGCCGTCTGTATAGACGAACCATCTCCGCAGGACATATTTTAGTGCACAAGTGTGCGCGCAGGCACAAGTGCACTCTCTATTCCCTCATTCTCATATTCCGATGGGACGGCAATCCGACACGACCGGTGAGAAATCAGGCGCAGGACGGACGGCTCAACGTGTTCTCCAACGCTCGGGGGTGCAACACCGCCACCTTCCAGACTCCGGACTGTTATTAGAAATTGAAAAATCTCAATAACAATTTTTGGTCCTCGCCGGGATTCGAACCCGGGACCTCACGTCTGTGGTTGAACACGCTCACCACTAGACCACGGGGCAGTCAACCTTAATCATAATCTTCATCATATAGTCATGAGTAACGTGAACACTATTATGAGATGCGTTGTCGGTGAGGGCTCTCCTACAAATTTGTCTTCGCGGGTATATTCTTTTGGATGCCCCATTCTAATTATTATTAACGAAACATTCACTAGGTTTGACTCTCTTGTGTTCTTCTTCCTAATCCTCCTTTTCTTCTGATTAAATTCATTGCGGGTCCCAAGACCGTTTTAGTCTCCCGGTAACCATATCAAAGAGTCGATGTGGTTGACGCTCTTGATCCTGGCGACAGGAGTAGCAGCGTTGGGAACGAGTGGTGGGTCAAGCCTGATTTAAAAAAAGGCGGGCCATCTACCCATACTCTTTAAGGGTACTGTTTACTAACACTACATCTCGCTGTATATAATTCTAGGGCCAGTGTAATGAAACTCATTTATACATTACAGCGCAAAAACTTTCGCCGACGACTGAAAGCTTTAGTAAACACTATTTTAAATAAATCAGAAAGTTTGTTACGATGTTTATTGCTAAATTACTGAGTGTTGAACTTTATAGTAGTAAGATGGCTTGCAGAATTAAGGACTCATTACTTTCTCGCATTACTTACTCTTATTTAAGAGACGTGACCTTATACGCGTACCGATATCTTTGCTAACATTTTTTTTATACCACGATGGTGGCAAAAAAAGCATACGGCCCACCTGATGGTACGTGGTTACCGTAGCCTATGGACGCTTGCAACACCAGGGGCATCACATGCGCATTGCCAACCCTTTAAGAACCTCTTAGCCTATTTTATTACACTGATTTCTAAAATGGGGTCCTTAAATGATGTTGATAATAAGATTTACATCAATTACTTAATTAAATGAAATTAGTACTTGTCCAATGCAGTTCCTGTGGAGAAAACAAATTCCGAGCCTGTCGTAAATAAGTGCGCCTTACTGTAATGTGGATAGGTACTTGAACAAGTCTTCAGACGTATAAAACCTGTTCGAGTGTAGAGAATGTAATTCAATCAAGTGGCTCCACGCCTTACAGGCATTCATTTGAGGAAACCTGAAATCTAAGTCCAGCATCGGATATCCTACTAATGATGATATGACTGAAATTACTTTAAAAAAGTAAAGTTCCTTTGGAATATAATTTATACAGATAAAACCACTAGGCACAGCTTTTTTACGTAAAGTAGCTATTTCTTAGATGAGGCTTACGGACAATTAATTTTTACATGGGATACTCCATAAAGAATATTACGCTTTGGCCAAAATTTAATAAAGGCAAAAGTACATTGTACATGGGTAAAGACTTAAGATTAAGTCTGTCCATTGAGAGGTGGCTGTCGTTGAGAATTGTGGTTTTATTTTCGTCATAATTTTTCCGCCATCTTGAGTTTTTATAATAAAATGATAAAAATGTAAAAAAGGATAAAAATGTTCTTGTTTCTCCTCTATCGAACTTTTTGTTAAATGTTGATCTAGATTTACAATAGCTTTGCAGTTAGGCCTTAAAGCTTATAGTAGAATGGGGCAAACGAGCAATAGGAACATTTTTTTGACTACCGGCGCATAGACATCCGCATAAAGTTTATACAGATGCGTTGCTCTCCTTCCTTCTCCCTACTTCATGGGCCACCGGCTACTTAGACTTTCTAATCTGTCACTTTAGGCCGGTCGTGTAATCAAGAGGTACCTCCCTGGTCGTGCGTAGGTAGTCATGAAAATGACTCCTACTGCTCATTTCCCCCTTTTATTAAATAAAAGAAATCTTGCTTGCAAAGCTTGTTCAATAAATTATATCTACATTTTGCTGTTCCTAGAAGTTGTGCTCGTGTATCATCGGATACAAGCAGAATTTCTAGGCATGAGAGATTCGTGGAAACAATGCTCAATAGGAATATTACGTCTTCACAGAATTATCATGGCATATTTGTACAAACTTTAACCATGGAAATTACTGTTAGATAATATAAGGTCACATTTTCTTCTTTATTTGTTTAGTCCTAAAATTACATTCATTTGTTTATGTTTTATTTCTCAATATTTACTTTGTACGCGAGAAATTATTGTTCAGTTGATTGATAATCAACTGAACAAACTTAACCATGGGAAGGTTTTTACTACAATGTATTCACATTTTCTGTATTTGTCTAGTCCTAACTACGTACAAATGTTTATGTTTTACTAGCTTCGGCCCGCAGCTGTTCCCGCGTATATTTATTTATTTATTTAACAATTTATGTACATGGAAAGTTATATACTAACAGAGATATATTACAGGCAAGTGCAAAGCGTAAGCTGTACTTATTCATACAGGAATCTCTTCCAGTATGTTATTATACATATAAACCTTCCTCTAGGATCACTCTATCTATTAAAATAAAACCCATCTAAATCTGTTGCGTAATTTTAAAGATCTAAGCATACAGACACACAGACGGCGGGAAGCGACTTTGTTTAATACTATGTAGTGATTTCTCAAAGTTTACTTTCTATAAGAGAAATATTATGGGAATTTATTTTTCGCAGAGAAAAAAATATCATAAAGTTTTTTATAGTATTGGGTGGCTAACGAGCATTCGGAGCTTTTAATGATTACGGACGTCCATAGAAATCCGCTTGATCGTAATGCAGTTGCGTGTCCTCCTTGCCTCTAATGGGCCATAGTTAAGTTAACATATAAATATAAGACTCGACGAATTAAATATTAAAAACTTGTTTGATTAAACCATATTGGGAAAATTATTCGTTAAGTTATTTCTTGGCGTCTGTCCAATATTTGGACATAGCTTATTCCTCACTCATATTTTCTAATAACAGTGTGACCTTCGTGTATGTGTGTTATTTAAAAATTTTAAATTTTTTAATAGCTGGTGGTCCATTGGATTGAACAAAAAAGGAAGACTGACTTGGACGATTTTCATGTAATTTTCTATGCATATTCGGTTGGTCTGATATTTTCCCGAGATCGAAATTAAAGCAAGTGAAATCGCGGAGCGCTGCTATTTTAATATCATAAATACGTTGAAAGAGAGAAGTCAAAAGACCGGGATGGTTGGCGAAGTTTGGGGGAGGCCTTTGCCCAGCAGTGGGACAACATAGGCTGAACAAAAAAAAATACGTTGTCTTTTATCGGATCCTCCTATTAGATCATCCGAAGTACCCCAAAAGCCGAAGTCATGTCAACGAGTAATACTTGTCCGGTCGTGCCTTACCGATTCGTGTGTAATGCAGCACTGCCTTTACTACATTTTATTTAGTATTTGTTATGTAATTAGTTATTCTAAAATCTAAAAGATATTGAAGGTACTACTACAAGCTTAGCGTAACTGACATTAAGGGACAACATAAGCTTCTTAAGATTATCCAAGTAGGGTCCCGACACAGCCCCTCCCTCCTACCCTCTATTACACGCATCCTTCGTAACCCTCAAAGCAATTAGACTAAAAAGGAGATTAATGCGACGTACGCCGACAACAAAACTACTTAATACGTTTAAATTATTCCCTAAATATTAAAATATTTAGGTTCGGTATTATTATGGAGAAAGTGCCTCACGCTCTCATGAAAATTAGTAATGAATACGAGCAACAAGTTTACTTTATACGGAAGTCTTTTTTTTTAATGGTATAGGGGGGCATAAGAGCAGTAGTAGCCATTTTCATGACTTCCGACGCCAATAGACATCTGCATAGAGACTATACAGATGCGCTAAACCCCCTTTCTTCTCCCACCTCCATGGGCCACCAGCTGCTTACATACCGCACGAAACGCGACAGCACAGCTGTCACTTCACGCCGGTCTCATGTAAGCGAGAGGTACCTCCCCGGTCGGACCGGCCGAATTTGGCTGCATGCAAACATGCAGTGTGGCACTACCTCTTACTAAAATGGTATATGGTCGTCGGTAGTCTTTAATTATACGCCCGACTGCTCACTTGACCCTTTACACAATAAAAATATTCGTAGGATCAGCTTGAGTTGAAAATCCTTTAGACAAAAAAATGTTCTTTATTTATTTAAATTATCTTTTTATAAAAGTAGAAAACACCGGCTTTAATATTCATCTCATTACCAAGTTGAAATTACCATAATATGGTAATAATCATTGCTGTTAAGGCCCAGCGTTTTAGGGAAAAACGAAATGGAAATCGAAAATTTTGCGTAAATCGTTTTTTATCACAGTGATAATGGAAGAATGGCACATAAAATGCTTATGATCTCATTTTGAAAAGCTCCAGACATAAATGTGAATAAAACAAGAGAAAATGAAATTTAAACAAAATAGGACAAATCTTTGATTATATACACGTCGACGTATAGGCATATAATCAAAGAGGACAAATATAATTATTAAAATAATTTATTTAGCAACTGCCAACTTAATATTTATAATTATAATAATCATAATATATTTCATAAAATTACCAGAGCTCAAAATTTTCACTATTTTTTTTTTAATGTTTCGTATAATTTATCCGTTTTCGAAGATACAATTATAAAGGGCGCTAAACAGTTATTTTTGCAGTTGCAGGACCATTGTCATTATATTTATCTCATATTTTATGACCATGAGTACTGAAAACAGCATTAGAAATGCTATATTTTATGACCATGAGTACTGAAAACAGCATTAGAAATGCTTTAAAGCATTTCTAATTTATATAAATAAAAAAACGAAACCTGCAACAAAATCAAGTTTTTATGCCATGATTGCTCATCATACTTGTAAAGATCAAAAGTAGAAACAATAAAAATCTCTATCTTTTGGTAATGTATATAATATTTATGTCAACTTAACAAAAAAATAAACACAAAACAGAACATTTTATTCCGTTATTTAAAACGCAAATACTATTGTAGCCAGAGAAAACGAGATGAAGAAGAGAACAAATGTTTGTTACCTTTGTCATAGGATATCGAAGCTTCCTTACGCTTGATCAATTGTGACTTTTAGTTTGTGCGCTTACAAAATAAAATATTTACTCAGACAAAAGCTACTCTACTCTCTTAATACCTAGGTATGGTGGCTTATAAAATGTCGTTGTGACTAATTACAACTGAAACACAAACACAAACACACCTGGTAGGTAAAGGGCCGATGTACCACAGACTATGGTATTATAGTATTATGGCTAAAGACCACAGTATTCCCTTATATCTCGAGGTGAATAGCTAATATCATAGGGCTAATAATTTGAAAAACAAAAGGTCGCATGTTTTTATTGTTCAATGCCGCAAATAATATTCTATTTAGACTTCATTATTTTATCTTCCCTTTTGTTTTCAAAATTTGAAGTCGCACGCTACAGCTAGTTAGTAAAAATATTATCTCCCTGCGAAGTTAACAAATTACCTTCAAAGCTTTATGACATTACAAAATATGGACTCAATATCGATATCCGGCTCGAGGGACCATGGAACATGGACCTAGTGGGACTCGCATGGAACTCAATTACTTAAGCAAATTTAATATGTTCTTGATATTAGAACATACTTGAGAAGGTATGTTGAATATATTGACCCCTTATATATCCTACACATTTCACAATCCGTATCGCTTTTCCTACTAATATACATGCCAAAGTTTGTTATTTTTTCACTTTACATAGATATCGTGGAAGCGAGAGGTACCTCCTCGGTCGTGCCAGCATAATCCGGCTGCATGCATGCAACCTCCTAAAATACCGGAGTGCGGCGTGCCTAAAACATCGGCGTGCGATGGATAACTAAAAAAATGATGTTACTAATAAAATCACACTATCTCTGAACACGAACTCTCAACATACTCCACTCCGTCGTTGGAACCGTACAATGGGGTCATATGCCTAACCCAACCTCTGACCTCAGTACTCCACACTTGTCCGGATCGGACCCGCAAATCGTCCCATTCCACGCCGCCGTCTGCTGATTCGTTGGGACAGATGGAGGGCCTCCAGTATGGGTAGCCCTGTCCGGCAAAGTCTTTGGTATCACAGACATGCAAGGGAGGGGGAGGGGCTTTCATGCCTAAAAAGTGGCAGCATCTTCAGAGGTGATATTCAAACAACCTGATATCGTAGAAATCCTTAGGAGCTTGTGTCTGATCTCCGGCCGCAATTTAGACCCCGAAGAAACCATGACCTTGTGTAAAGTGGTTAACAAACTACAACTCGAAACTCCGGCATTTATTACCTAAGTTTTGCTCCCGTAACCACTAGGGTCCTAATGGGCCTGAGTACATTCAGGGTGTAATTAAGGTGTTCGCACATTATAACGACTCGACGCTGACTCAACTCCAACTAACTCGACGTATGGCATTCAAATGTAAGTTTTATATTGTGTTTCCTAAGAAATAAAAGTTGATAGATGGACAACTCGAGGACAACGCGTCGCACGTGCGTTGTATACTTTCAACTTACAAAGTTGACTAATTCACTCTTCAGAGACGAGTCGAGTTGAGTTAAAGTTGAGTCAGCGTCGACTCGTTATAATGCGCGTACACCTTTAACGTGTAATGAGTTTAAGGCATTCTCAGTTGCTTATTTAACGCTGCTAATATTATAAATTAGTGTTTGTATGTTTGATATTCTATGCAACAACCAGTGAGCGAATTTATTTAAAATTCGCATATTAAAATTTGAAAAAATCACATAAATATTTTTATCCAGACAAAAATATACATTCCCTAAATATACATTACTAAAATACCTATTGAGTGTTAGTATTATTACTGCTTTGCAGCTAAATGGAGCCGACGGGATTTTGGAGGTGTATCCAGCACCCATTCAAAATCATGACGTTCCGAAGTCCATTACTGTACATTTGAGGCAAATTTTCCTCCCGCAGTTTTTAAATGACTGCCATCGAATTTTAGGAGCGATATAATTTAACGGTTTTCAAGAAAATTCGTATCTCCTTGGCCGGGAAAACCTTTAGTAATGATTGTCTATGAGCGTCGGAGATCACTTGGCAATGCCTCCCAATACCACCGTCCACCATTATAGTAGAAGGGGGCAAACGATCAGTAGAAATTATCATAGCCGACGACCATAGACAAATAGAGGTTATACAGAAGCGTTGCCCTCCCCCCTCCTCCGTCTCCAAGGGCCAGGGGCTACTTACACGCCGCACGAAAAGCGACCGGTATGTACCTCCGCGCTCGTGTCGACCAAATTCGAGTCGGCACGAGCGCGGTGCTACCTTTTACCTTTAGGGTCAGCTCACACCGAGACGCGACGCCTCGCGGCGCCGCGCGTAGATTTTACATAGAGCAACTCAAAATATACTTTATTTACTACACGAAAAGATACACATTTCATTGTGAGAATTCAGATACGTTGCGCTGCGCAGCGCTGCACCTCGAGACGCCTCGCGGCGCAGCGCGACGTATCGCGACGCGGCGGTGACGCGCGGCGTGCAAGAGCGGTGCTGCGTCTCGCGTTGCCGCGCGAAGCAGCGCGGCGCCGCGAGGCGCAGCCTGAGGTCACTGTGGCGACTTGTCTACTATTACCGTCCCGACTTCGTTTAGATCTCATGCAGTTCGGTCGAGTGATAAAGAGTTTTTCTAACATCGATCATCCCTAACTACGGGTGTCGGGTGGGCGCGGGAGGGGCGGTCGCCCGCGGCACAGCCGCGGCGAGTAGACACGTTCCGCTGCGCCGCGCGGCGTCTCGCTGCGCCGCGCGGCGTCGTTGATGATACGTTTTAAAGATGCGTCTCGCGGCGCCGCGCGGCATCTCGCGGCGCCGCGCTGCGCAGCGCGAAATCAAAGCCGCGTCACGTCGCGTCGCGTCTCGGTGTGAATTGACCCTTATTTAACTATGGAACATCAACAGCACACACATTTCTACAAAATTGGGTTTCACACCTTTTTAGCATATTCTGATGCGTGTGCCAATAACACACGTCATTTACAATAAACTATATACTAGCTGCGAGGAAGTTTCGAGTCCGTGGAAATATCGAGATAAAAAATAGATCGGCTCGGGACCACGCTGGTGTAACCCAGTCGAAACGTCGGGCAAAGGTATATATTTTGGCCTCTAATTTTTACCGTGTTTAAACCCGTAAAGTAATTACAATAAAAAATAGATATTGGCCGATTCTCAAACCTACCCGATGTGCACACAACATTTCATGAACATCTAGCCGCTTTGGAGAAGTATGGTAACAAACATTGTGACACGAGAGTTTTAGATATATAGAGACATAAATAGATATATAGGGATTATATACTCAGTGCTTACGTCACTGATTACACGGCACAAGGCAGACAAACCTGTGCACGTGCCCGCACCACGTGTCCGCAGCTCCCGGCCACATTCACTTTAGTTATGGCGTACTATTTACTTTCATTGTTATTTCACAATTTTCTGTTTAACTTCATTTAAATCTATACATATATAAAGATGTATAAAAACTGTTGAAGATGTCATGTCTGTCTGTTTGTTGTGCGGCGCACACGCAAAAACTACTGGACAGATTTTGATGAAACTTTTTTTGCTATATAGATATTAGTCTTCGGTAACGTAGAGGTCATAATTTATAAATATATAATATTAAATGATGCAGTCTTAATCTCAACTTAAAATACCTAATCTATTGTAGGGTAAAATAACGGGCTACAATTCTTAAATGTATTTTCCAATATGACAAGGCAACGTCTGTCGGGGCAGCTAGTAGTTAATAAAAATGTGAGCCTTCTTTGTAAGACCAATTGAAGCCTGTCTGAATTAACTTATTTTTTTTGTTTTCACATTCTTTAATTAAACACACAGCGCTCTATTAAGCTTAAGTTATAAAACAACACTGTTGTAAATGTCTCCAAATAGAAAACAAAACATAAAGCACATATTTGGTATTCCTACAAAATAATATATATGATGCACGTCTGAAACTAATTAGCTAATACGCAGGGCCAGTTGTAAAACTAAGGAAACAGTAAACCCTCCTACATAATACAACCTGTAGGCTACAGACCACTACATTGTTTTTATCTTTGTATGTTTAAGAAGCGATTAACAGAGCGCTGTGAAAAAAATGTGGAGTAGAATCTTGTGAAACAGTTATTTAAGAATAAGCCCTTTTCTTAAAGATTCCCAGGTCCAAAGGGTAATCTGTATATGTAAATTGATATTTTAAAGAGACCCCAAAGTTTCATTTTTTGCTTTTAGGGGGCTATGTTCGAAAATACTGAACCTTTGCCTCTGGGTCGTAGCTGACAGATCTGTCTCTGATTGTATTATCTGGGATAGCCACTCCCTCTACTCAGGGCCTGCAACTGTGCGCTAAAGCATTTCCTGGAGAAATAAAAAATATAGCTATAAATATTGTAATTACTTTACGGGTTTTAACACGGTAAAAATTAAAGGTCAAAATATATACCTTTGCCCGACGTTTCGACTGGGTTACACCAGCCGTGGTCCCGAGCCGACTGATGTGAAGTGAAAACAGCTATTGTGACGTGAAGTTGACGCAAACAACTACCCCCATTATAAATGAGAAATAGGTGCATCCACCCTCACTTTGTCCGATTTATTTTAAATGTTCAAAACAC
>LUGF01006537.1:70304-82986 GCA_001625245.1 Calycopis cecrops
CCCCCCCCCCCCCCCACCACGTCAAGGTGCCAGTACTTTGGGGGGGAGCAATGTGGCCTGCCCTTGCCATGTTCAACTAACTTTCTAAGGTTGCCATATCCTAATTTCGGTCCACATCTTTCACAGATAAACTTTGCCCTTTCCATGGCACGCTGAGTGAGTCAGAACTTTATTAAATAATTAGTTTAAATCAAACACTTAAATTTACCAGACATCAACGAGATT
This sequence comes from Calycopis cecrops, assembly GCA_001625245.1. NCBI lineage: Eukaryota > Metazoa > Arthropoda > Insecta > Lepidoptera > Lycaenidae > Calycopis > Calycopis cecrops. The sequence continues at coordinate 70,530 of LUGF01006537.1, forward strand.
GGGGGAAATTAAATAACCGTGGGAACTTAAGTTCTTTTGAATTAAGTAATTAATACATAAGGTACGACAATATAAAACATTCAATTCCAGTTTCAATTAATTATTTCCTCGAATAAAGTAATTAATAATAATAAAACTACTACTAAACCGCATTATGCTTGTCGGTTTAATGCGGCTTATCTCAAACTAGCTGTGCCTCGCGGTTTCACCCGCGTTAATTTCTAAGAAATCCATATAAATTTCAACACCCTATTTCACCCTTTAGGGGTTGAATTTCTAAAAATCCTTTCTTAGCGGATGCCTACGTCGTAACATCTACCTGGATTCCAAATTTCAGCTTGATCCGTCCAGTGGTTTGGGCTGTGCGTTGATAGCTGGCTATGTCACGTTTGAGTTTTATATATGTATATAGATACGATATTTTATTATTCGGTCCAGTTTTGGTGTACAGTCGATAGAACTGACTCGTCTGGTGCCAGGTGTGTGATGACGGAGTACGGTTCTGAGGATAATAAAGAACTGCGTGAACATTGTTACGCCAACTATAGCGGCTGAAAAGTGCACTTTTCGTATGACAATATTAGTAAACCAGCAACAAGGTAACAACTATCTGTCATTGTTAGGGTCAATTCACACCAAAAGCGCGGCGAAGCGCAGCGAAACGAAGCGCAGTTTATGTGTCATATGAATTTCAACTTTATAATAATTGCCATAATACTTATTATCGCATGAGAAACTCGAACAAGTCGCGCGGATTCCCGCGAGTGCGCGAGAATTCGCTGGAATCCGCGCAGAAGTCGCGAGAATTCGATAATAAGTACTACAGTAATGAAAATAAAGTTTAAATTTATATGACACTGAAAATGCGCTCCGCTTCGCTGCGCTTCGCCGCGCTTCTGGTGTGAATTGACCCTTATACTTTCTTGTTTTCCTGTGTAATGTCCAAACGGACATTACAAGGGACGGGCTCTAGTGAGATTTGAGTCTGCCGCCTTGCATATTTCGTGCGCGTGCATGTTGTTAGTGATGTATTAAATATAAACAACAAATAAAAAATGTCCCTGTTCACTTTGAAATGAATATCAATGAAATATTTTGAGAATTATGATTGACGCAGGCCAAACTTCGAATATCGCTACGAAATAAAAGCAAAATTGTATATTCTTCAAAATATTTTTATTATGGCGCGTATCCGAAAAATTCCTTTTGTAAAATACAAAACATGTTTTATTCTGAATATCTCGGATGCACATATTATTATATTTGCGAAAGTTTGTATGTGTTTAACTTTTACGCAAAAATTACTAAAAGGATTTCATCAACATTTTCATACATATTATGATTAGATTAAATCTGATCTATTAGTTTTCTTTTAATAATTTATAGTACACAGTAGCAGTAAATATATTTTTTACCGCTCCTGTGCCTGGTATCACCTGGTATGGTATGCGCCACATTTAACCTCCTTATATTCGCGTAGGTATAGGTCTATAAAACCAATTGAATTCATTATCTCTTATTTACGTATATCGTTTATTGTACATATTTACTTTACTTATGAGTAGGTGCTATTCTAAATAATGTCACTACTTACTTTAAGCTAAATAAGTAAAGTTGTTTTTTATGTACACCCAAATATGGCCTGAACTTTACAAACGTTTCCGTTTATCAGGTCTGCTGGAAGAGATTCCTGTATGGAATAAGCTGTACCTTTGTACTTGCCTGTAATATATCTTTGTTAGTATATAAGTTTCCATGTACATAAATTATTAAATAAATAAATAAAAATATTTTTGTAAAAAAATATAACATATTGTGTAATATTATGTAGTTATGGGTATTTAAAACCTAATTGCTATTATTGAAGATACAAGTAACAGCAAATTAGAAAAAAAAGTGGTTAAATACCATTAAGATATGAGTCAAAATAACAAAAAACTTTTAGGTAAAACAAAAATCTTGAAAAAAATTTAAGATATATTTTGTCTTATAAATTCATTTTAAAAAACATCAATAAATGTTTAATAATGAAAAGTATTGTGTTTATAATGAAAATCCTGCCTTCAAGTACATACGAGGCTGTATTGGCACGGACAGGTTACCTAAACAATTTACTTTTCCAACAAGTTTCGCCGCCAGACGGCAGACGTCCCGAACTTGTTCCCCGCCGACAGTCCCTGTCGAGTCGTCGCCACTATAATATTCATCACTAGTTTGTGCCAGTTTATTCAACGCTTTTATTTCAGTAGTCCCCCACTAGCACTGAAACTAGAAACAGGCCGGGCTCTCGTCGTGAGAAAATTAATTGCGTAAGTTTTTTGAAGTAAAACTTCTCTACGCGCGCCTGACATGAGGAGTAAACTGGCGAGAGAGTTACAAAAATGTGTGATCGGGCGAGGCCAATGGAAGTTGTCATTCAAATTCAAAATTCTGATTTGTTTTAAAAGTGAAACTTTTTTGTATTAAAAAAATAAATATCATGTGACATATTATGTCATAGTAACTTTCTAATGTAAATCAATAATTAAATTATACTTCTGTTGTGTGGTCTAAAGCACACGTGTTTTTAATAGTACGCAGTACTCTGCTTTTTGATATATACTTTTAATATCTTATTTGCCTCAGCCATTTCTAAGGCAAATAAGTGTTGACATTATTGCAATAAAAATTCTCAACGCCAATGTTCTTTGTATACAGTTTTCCTTAGTAGGCATGTCTGATTTCTTCCTTGTGCCCCTCTTTTTTATATGTCACGTCATTGTTTGTGTCTATGTATTACATTGACATAATAGAAGGTTGTATAATGTATATATATATATCATCAACATTAGATATAAGTAGCATTTAAATCTTTTGTGGGGGGTTACATTATCTCGAACCGAATCGCGCAATTTGGGTAACCTTATAGCTTTGGTCCAAATAATGGAAGATAGTCGAAATTTTCAAGATATGGTAGGTATCTGTGACACATTTATTCTACTTGCCAAGTCTCCTTAGTATAACTATTATACTTTAGATCTTATTTACTTGCATGTAAGAAACCCCAATTTCGTCACTCACTGACTTATGGTTATTAAAATTATAAGGCTTTTCCTGTGGCCCTAGTAATCTAAAATTTGGCTTATTAGCTAATATTTGTACACAATCAACATAAAAATTATAAATGCTACCCTAATCTAACCCACCCCTTAATTTTGAAAGTAGTAATTGGTGTATTGACGCCATATTACAGGAAAGCACCGTTGGCCCACGCGCTCGACGCTCACCACGTCGCGCTCTTCAATGTCGCCTCCCAATTTTTTTGTGATGAGGCTAGCTACATGGGACAAATTTTCTCCGTCGAGCTCTGTAATCCCGGCGATCTCGACGTCATTTTTAAGGAGCTCCTGCTCGCGGTCATTGAAATCTGCCCGGAGCCGGATCGTATCACTGTTGGTTTCGGCAGTATTATGTAGGCTTTCTACTTTTGACCAGCGCACATCAAAATTATCTAAACGATTGTTAAAGTCTGCTATAGTTGACCCGATAGTGCCCATTTCCTGTCTAAATGATGTTATTTCCTTTGTACAAGCGGAAAGCTCCGTCCGCAGCAGCTGAATAGCCCTCATCATGGCCTCACCACCACCCAAGCCAGCATCATCATCATTACCTGTATTCGCGGAATTTTTACAGGACTTGCACGTCCACCTGGGGGTGGATGTGCTAGGGCTAAGATTAATTAAGCAACCGCGGTGAAAAATATGCGAGTAGTTTCGGCATTTAGCGCCGTCTGTAGCCGAGGTAAATTTTCCGCAACTAGTACATTTACTGTCCATTGTAATAGACAGTCACTATTTGATCAATAGATGTCACTACTCGTCATATGAGGATGTTGATTTTGTATTATACTAGCTGTACCGTGCGCATGTACTATCATAGCATTATATTAAAAAAAATCATTGGAATGCCAGTGGCGCCATCTGTCGAAAATTGGTCGTACCAACGAAACCTTCGTGGGCCCATTCAGAACAACTTTACTAAAAAAGTTCATCACATTCTCAAATGCATTATGCATTACAATTCTAGAAAGGACATCCAAACATTTATTTTTATATACTATCCATTTTTAATTTCGGCGTTTAGTTGACATACCGACAGCAGCGCCATCTACCGGATCCAATTGTATTTTTAAGCATTCAGGAAACCATCGAAATACCCATATAAAATTTTAACCTAACCGTTTCAGGCGTTTCGAAGTTTACCCGGTTTCACACGGAAATGAAGAATTTTTTTTAAAGGTGAAAGAATTTTTGAAATCGGTCCAGTGCTTTCGGAGCCTATTCGTTACATACAAACATAAACACATGAACACACAAACAAATCTTTCCTCTTCATAATATTAGTAAAGATATATTCTCTTGTGTGCTGGTATTAGTCCCTATTACGTTTATCATAGGATGCATTTTCTGTAATTATTTATTTTACTAAAATTTACCGACACTGACATTTGTCCTTCACCTCATAGCTTCGGCGTTCGCTCCGGTGATCCATTTTTCTTTAACAATAAATTAATTCTAAAAGTCTAAAAGTGCAAAATATTATTTTAAATTAATTGTTTGTTTGTGTATATTTAATTATAATCATTAGGTAATAGACATTATTGTTATTTTAAGTTGTATTTAAATAGTTATTTGGTGTAGGTGTAAAAAGTAAAGTGTTATTACTTTTGTAAATGTAAATAACTAGTTGGATTAAAAAGTTAGTTAGCAGTTTATACGTTAGGAAAGAAGATTAAATATTTCAAAATGTTTCGCATTAATGCAATGATTCAATAAAACATATTTACTTAGACAGATTATAAAAATAATAAATTGTAACTGCATTTTATTCTTTATGTACATGAAATTTACTACAAGAGTTAGGTACCTAATATGTACTAATATAAGAGAAGTACACAGGTGTGCCAATCTCTGTAAGGAATCTCTTCCAGCCAACCAACACAATTTATATAGTAATTTAATGCGGTAGTGGGTACATACAAGAAATTGAAAACAAAAAAGAACAATAATAAAAATACAAAACTAAGTGCCTGTAAATATAAATTAATTATAACTTACAACATATTCATACAATAAATACATTCATATATGTATATAATAAACCTACACATCATACCTACATACTAAATAAACGTAAATATCATACATTTATACATTATATAATAAATACAAATACATTTTAGGGACTAAGCTATATTGATGATAGGTAGTGCTTCTTCTATCTAGATTTAAATATATCAACAGAAGGGCTCTGCTGTATATCTTCTTTATCATATTATAACATGTTATAAGTTTTCAGAACACATCGTTTTATAGGTTCATTGTTACCAATTACAGACCGAACTCACCGATATAGCAATTAGCAACATATTATAGTTACAAAATCCGATATCGAATATCGATATATTACACAGGTCTACAAAAAATTTTTTTTTTGTTTGGTGCTGCTCATTCTATGTTATAATTTGGTTATTTAGCTCCTAAGATATCGTGAGGAACGATCAAAACGTTGAAGCTACGTAATTATTATTACGTACATTACTACGCTGGGATGAACATAATATGATGGCAGATTACTGTTGGAGTATTAATCAGGAATGTCCTAAAGAACATTCCTGATTAATACGAGAGAAGCTTCTAACCTGTTAAATAATGTGTTATTCAATGGAATTAAAGGTATGAAATTAAATGTTCTATTGTTTTTTAATAAATTTATTAAATATTTTTTAAATTATTTTCCGTTGTGAAATCTCGAAAACTACACGTAGCATTAAAAATATAAGTATCAAGTTTTTATCAAGGTACCGAATGTAAGTACTTGGAAATTGGAATCAGTTTTACTTTTAGCGGCACCAAAATCATTGTTGACCTGTGTTTATAAATTCGATCATCGTCCATCGATATTGTAAAAACCAAGTTGTAATAACACCCACCTCTGTATTCATTAATCAAGTTACACAGAACATGCAACTTTCAAAAAATTAAATACACATACGTAGTAAAAAATTACGATTTAATCTAGTAGTCGAAGGGTATAAGAAAATTCACGTCGACACAACGATAGCGCGATGTACGACATGGACCTACGCCATCTATTGGAGAAACTGCCTAGTACACGCGGAGGGAGTTCTCGTCCGCGGGGCAGTAACTATTATATGTACGTGGTATTAAATTGACATTTTTTTTATTTTTATTCGCACCTGTAAAATACGATTATTGACGCCGTTTATTATATTGTCAGTTTTAGCGTCCCTTAAGCGCAATACACAATGAGCCCGCCGGGCCGCCGGCATAATATGTCGGCAACTTTTAGTCGGCGGTCTAGTTGGCGGCTTCACTTATTACAAGTCGGATAATTTGTTCGGCGGCATGTCGGCGGCTTGAGATCGTCACTACAGGTCGAGAGTCGCCGGGCAACTGTGCGGCGAGCGCAGCCGCCAACATGTCGGCGGGTAACACGCGCCGACACAATATGTTGCCGACATGATTATTTTCATACAGGCCGCCGGGTTGTGTCGCCGGGCTTTGCCGGCGGCCCGGCGGGCTCGGTGTGTATTGCGCTTTATATATCTGATAAGTACGTGTTTCGTTAAGGTTGATTTAGTAACTTAAGTGCTAAATGCCATTTTTTACAATGATAAATATACTTCATTATAATATGATGAACACTCGTATGATTGTATTCATTGTTGGGCATATAATATATTTTAACTATATTTTTTGTTCAAAATTACTTTTGTACTTCCTGATATTTGGTTCTGTCGGACATCGCTTACATTTCTTCTTAGCTTTATCACGTTCTTGCTGTACCGTGCGCGCGTTGCTACGCCATCAACAGATACATCAGAATGGACTATTATATAATATTATATTATATTAAGCCCATTGTGTCCCATTGTTGGGCAAAGGCCTCCCTCCATTTCTTCCATTTTTCTCTATTCAGAGCTGCATCACGCCATAGCGACTATCATTGCAATATATAAAATTCATTGGAATGGCAGTAGCTCTATCTGTCGAAAATTGGTAAACCAACATAAGTACAAACAGACAAACATTCATTATTGTATATATTCGTGTCTGTGAAACAAAGGAAATACACATACAAAATTTCAACCCAATAGGTCAAGACGATAAGTAGTTGACATACCGACAGCAGAGCCACCTACCGTATTAAATTTTATTTTTAAGCATCCAGGAAACCATCGAAATACCCATATAAAATTTTAACCCAATCGGTTCAGCCGTTTAGAAGTTTACCCGTTTTCCCGGGGGAATGAAGAATTTTTCCTTGGTAAAAAATAGCCTATGTTATTCTGTGTTAATGTGGCATTCAAATGGTGTAAGAATTTTTGAATTGGTCCAGTACTTTCGGAGTCTATTCGTTACATACAAACACACACACATAAACACACAAACAAATCTTTCCTCTTTATAATATTAGTATAGATTTATAAATAGTCTTAGTAATTAAATTAAATATTACTGAGGTATATTTTATTAGTAATAAATGGACTATATCCAATAGTACTCACTAAAACTCACAACAAACACACAGTTTAAAACGAACACAAAATGTCAACGTAACACCAACAGCTGATTATCAACTCACAATCTGGGGGCACGGTAGTGACCCCGCAAGTCGAGCAAAAAAGCCGCACGGCCGTACCATCCTTTTCTCGAAGCAATTCAGGCCAATTTCAATCCCCTATAAAACAGGAAACCTAAAATTTTAGTATCTAAGCAGACGTAACAGGTTGTGTTCCAAATTTAATTAAATTTGAACGAGTAGGTAGATTAAGAATAGGAATTTGTTAAAGTTTCTCGATTTTGTCACTCACTGACTGACGAATCATCAAAAGTTTAAGGCACTTTTAGCAGACATAGAAGCTTCAAATTTAGAATACAATTAGCATTTAGAATCTAAACCAAGCAAACAAATTATAATTTGTAAATTCGATCCGGTTTTCTAGGTAGACCAACTGCATGAATATCTTTGTAATCCCATATAAATATATAGGATTACAATAACCGGTGTAGATAGGTTCCTAGATGTATGAGGCATAACGGGAGGGGATGAATATTGTATTCTACCACATAAATTATAGTTTTTTTTTTTAATACTGATAATTAAAGCAATTCGTGGAAAATTATTCCCTAACCATTCCAAAATATGAACTATGCACAACGTTGATAATAATCAAGTTTTCTCTTCTGGCGGCACTCCCGGACTGCAACCCGTTTTTTTATTACTGAAGTACTGTTTTAGACTTGCTGTTAAAATAAAATATTAGCTCAATCATACTATACGATTAAGTTACTAGTACCTACCTGGTTGACCGAGCTTCGCTCGGATAAAAAAGTAAAAAGACGGAATTCCGCCATCTATTGAGGGGTAAAAAAACCATAATTATATAGGTATAATATAATATAGATGGCGATGATATTATTTATATCTTGAGAACCGAGCTTTTCTCGAACCTGGGACCTTGATAAATCGATTCCTTGAGCCGAAAAACCCCTAATCTGTAACTTTCATGAAAATCGTTGGAGCCGTTTCCGAGATCCTGATTACACATATATATATATATAAATATACAAGAATTGCTCGTTTAAAGATATTAGATATTTATGTTTTACTTATATAATTGGACCTATTCTTCTCATTCTAATAGGGATTCATTGGGAATTAGTGAAACCTACAGCGCGACGTTGCGGAAAGTTTTTGCTCTTTAATGTACAATGAGACTGCTCCATCCATTATTTACGTCCCAACTTACCACCGACGTCAACTACGAGTATTTATCCCCAGGGAGCTATTCGTTTGTCCTCCTATTTACGCCGCAAGTTCGCACTTTCACCTCTTTACCGCGGGAGTGAAATTAGCTTAGGCTCTTCATAATAATATATATGGGCTAACGTACAGTCGAAACCTGTTCACGACAACCGACGTCAATATACATCATCATCGGACAAACAGACAAACAAAAAAATTAAAAATCATTGAAAAGTGTTCTATTAATACTATTTTAACATTAACAATTACTTTTTCGAAAATATATTCAATGTACAGACACATGAATTTTATTGTTTAATTATAGGTATGTATAGATAGATAGCGCGTTATGTATAATGTTTCATCTTGTGAACAGAACAAAGACAAAGAAAAACTAATGAATAATTAAATGGCGGAAAATAAATCATTTATGAAATTTGAAACAGAAACAAACGAATCTGAATCTGAAATTTATTTGAATTTGGCGTTATAGACCAAACCTAAGAATTAAGATATTTACGGTGAAAATTGCCAGTAGGCATATTAAAAACCTAAATTAATATATTTTTCTCGAACCTTTGTCAATTGTATTATATTTATTTACTTTTACTAGATGGTGTATATAACCGACGTCACTTACAATAACAGTATTTTTTTGTAATATGATGATAAAATCGAACAAACAAAAAACCCTATTTGACCCAGCCGGGAATGTTCGAATTATTATCAGTTACGATTTTCAATATGATAATAAAGCCTATAATTCTTATTGGAATAAGAATGCAAATTCACATTCTAATAAGACAAATATTCTAGAATCTAATCTTATTAGTAGTTTTTGACAAAAGTTTATACTTTTCGATTTTTTTTCAAAATCAATCATCATCATCAATCAAGGTCAAGGTCACTAACACAATCACATCGTTCTTGTATGTTTGCGTGCAGTGTAAGATAAGTTTTTGTATAGAAAGTGTTTATTTATTATACGTCAATGACTTTAGAATGTCTTCTTCTAACTTATAAATAAATTAATTGACCGAAATGACAATATTATCATACATAAATTTACTTAAAACCAAACCCTTATGTTTTTTGAGGAAACATCTCAAAAATGTAACCTTTGAGATGTTTAGTCGTATCATTTAAAATCTATTGCATTAGCAGCTATACATATCTGTAATAAACTATTCCTAAATGTTGTATCTATATAACAGTATTAAAAAATATGATGAAGACCTGATAATATAGTTAGGAAAAGGTTTTGAAAATGGGCGCTCACCGCGCGCGAAATCTGTTTATCGCCGAATTGGTCGCATATGTTTGCGAGTGAAAAAGTATAACTTCTATTATGATTACATGTATCTTTTATTTTTATTTTTGAAAGACTACATTGTAAAGAATATAAGGATATAAAAACATAAATAAAACTCTCATGTATTCATTCATAAAATCAATTTATTGTCAACAAAACCAGGTTTTTTTCTAAACCCCTCGAAACAATGGGCTGTAAAAAAATAAATATAGACTCAAATGTCATTGTGTTTATTTTTTCTTGTCGGGTATCTATCTGGCTTCCAAGAACAGTAACAGGCTCGTCTAAACTCGTTTAAACAAAGAGGCGGTCATAAATTTAAGTGTCGAGTGTCGAGTTTCAAGTGCCGCGCGCTCGAATTACGCAACGGTCGGCGCGGTTGGCGCCATTCGTGACATTTGACAGCGGTCGGACCCAGGTTAAGCGGTTCAGAGCTTGCTGGTATGCAACCACAGACCACGTACTAAACTTGATATAAATATAGGTACTAGCTATACTAAACTGACTATTTAGCTAATGCAGAGAAATAAAACTCAAAACAAGAAGCGATAGAATGTTCTTGCGAACATCGCTATAATGTTTGTACGCAACCTCATAAAACCGCGCTATATAGTAAAAGCTTTTTAGGTATGTTTCCCAAAATATATAATAGACTACCTACTGAAATGAAATTAATGGAAAATATTAATAAATTTAAGAGAAGCCTGAACGATCTGCTATTGGCTAAGCATTATTATTCAATTAATGAGTATTTTTGTGACGGGACCGCCCGATAGTAATGATCCGATTTGTATATTAATTTAGAATTTTATTCATTGACATTATATTTTTATTGTATTTTTGTAATTGTTAGTCTTAATTATTATAATACCCATTTAATTTATGATGTTTTAATAATATGAAATAAAATATTGTATATGACGGCGCCTGACCTAATTAATAATTGAAAAACAACACCTGCATAACGCAGGTGGTGTTTGTGACAAATAAGTAATTAACAGACAGTCTATATAAAGAAGGTTCACGCCCACTAGAGGGATCTTTCGAGTGTCAGTGTTCGCTAGGTGTACTTGCGGTACCGTGGCCACGTTACATAGTGATATCGTTACTCTGTCCAAAAGTGTAATATTTAGTAAAAGTTATTAGAAGTGAACTACTGTGTTTTATTAAACAAAGTGTGAATCCAAGAGTTGTTTTATTACCAACGTAGAACATATCATGTCGGCCATCCTAACCTTACATATATATAAAATGTAATGTAATTTGTATGCCGTGAACGGCGAAACATAGAGACACTTTCTTTGTTTTGACCCCATATCGGTGCCATCTGTAATACCTATGTTTACAAATAAATAAATTGAATTGAATTGAATTGAACAGTTAGTAGTTAGTTAGTTAGTTATTGTTATAAGCGTAATTCAATTAATACAAACAACGCAGCTATTTATATGAAAAAAAAATATTAACATTTCGGTTCGGGCTTGACCGTCTTGCGCCGGAGTTGACACCCACTTCAACATGGCCGTCGATCTTCATTACCACAATTACTGTCAAAACATAAGATGCGCTGGCGCCATTATGCAGGAGGCGTGGCCATTCCCTTTTGTTTCGCACCTGACAAAAGGATCACCTCATGTGACGTAAAATCGTATGATCCTGTGCTCCGTTTATTGTGAGAATTCACTTGCTTACTCGCTACATTTATATCGAATATGTTTCATCCAATTTCGCACAATCATCCAAAGCCGAAATGAAATATGCAAAATTATAAAGTAATCTACATATACTTGTGACTGCTGAAAATTTTTCCCTCGATTAAATTTTACCTTCACCAAATGATATTCCTCTCTAGGGCACCACAATCGACCTTCCCTTTTATCAAACAATATCAAAATGTTCGTTGACAGTTAGAGACGACCTCAAGCAGAATAATGTGACACAAGTCACACAACGCGTGCACTTGTGATGTGGTCCTTGATCATTAAACTGATGGCCCTCTAGGGCGCAGCTGTCCTTCCGAATGTATAATACAAGGTAAGATATGTTAGGAATATTTTGAAGAAATCTTACTTGATATTATAAAATTTGTTACACTTTCACGTCAAACCTATACTCAATGGCCGGTCTTCATGAAACTTTGTACACATATTCTTAGAGGTAGGTATTAGAAATGACATAGAATACTTTTAAAAAAATAAGAAGGGTCATAAAAAATTATTGTGGCTGATATTGGAATTCTATACCAGTTCTATTTGCATGTAATGTTCATTGATATTTATTGAGGGGCTTCAACGCGAGCGAAGCCGCGGGGCTAAGCTAGTTTAATATAAGAAA
>LUGF01006537.1:86772-108220 GCA_001625245.1 Calycopis cecrops
TATATCACTGTATACATGTGCCAAATCTCAATACAATACGATGAAAAACCTTGAAGTTACAGATTTTTGATCCGATACGGGCCCAAATTTTCCACTGTGCGCCGGGCCGGTAATGATGGTCGCTACAATCACATTGGCTCGCAATTCTTTTATCAAAAGTCTTGTCCCATTGCACATATTAGGAGGGCTTAAGTTTCTTAATAGCATAATGGGCGTACCTACTTTTAATTTCAGTTCGTGGGGTGGCAAGCCGGCAGGATTGAGTGAGGTTCAAAATTCTTGTGAATAGTGTACTGTATCTTCGGTGTTACACACGGTGTCGATGGATTTAAAACATTTAAAATCACCGGGTACTTTTTCAATACATAATCATTTTGTTAATTTCATTTCATATCGGCCGGCGGCCATCATTCATTTTAATACCAATTACAATTTATAAATTCGTAATATCTTTTGAATGGATTGTCTGATTGGAATAAAATAAAAAGCAATTTATAGCTATTGAAACCATCTTGTTCAATAAATAGTTTATTTGGATAAGGATTAGTATTTGACTATAATATATGATCTTTAAACATAGGCTAATAATTTAAATTACATTTATTCTATGGAAAAGTGGTTATAATGGCTAAAATATAAATGTTTGGTTAATATTATCGTGGACTTTTTTGTAGGCATTATTGAGTTCTACAACTTTTCTATAGAAGTCAATCATACATCTCTAACCATTTAGGCAGCGTTCGCGAGAATCGTTAACGTATGGCAGTTTTTTCGTCGACTTACTCCACAATTTTCACTACCACGAAAAATCCTATCTATTTTCCGGGATAAAATATAGCCTATACGGATTCGGAAGAATCCCTCTAAGTAATGGTAAAAGAAATTTTGAAATCGGTCCAGTAGTTTTTGAGCCTATTCAACACAAACATACAAAAATTCAAAAATACAAAAATACAAAGGTTTCCTCTTTATAATATTAGTATAGAAGTACAGATTAACCCAACCGGTTCAGCCGTTTAGAAGTTTACCCGTTTTCCCAGGGAATGAAGAATTTTTCCTTGTTAAAAAATAGCCTATATATTAATATAATATTCTGTGTTAATGTGGCATTCAAATGTCGTAAGAATTTTTGAAATTGGTCCAGTACTTTCGGAGTCTATTCGTTACATGCCTACAAACACACACACACACACACACACACACATAAACACAAAAACAAAACTTTTCTCTTTATAATATTAGTATATTCTACTACTCTTTATAATATTACTACTACTCTTTATAATATTAGTTTATAAATAGTCTTAGTAATTAAATTAAATATTACTGAGGTATATTTTATTAGTAATAAATGGACTATATCCAATAGTACTCACTAAAAGTCACAACAAGCACACAGTTTGAAACGAACACAAAATGTCAACGTAACACCAACAACTGATCATCAACTCACAATCTGGGGGCAATGATGGTGAAAAAGTCGTTGAAATTATGGCTGAAAGTTGATTTTTCTGAGGGATAAACTTTTTAATGTAAAATAATTGTAATAGATTAAAGTGTTAAATTTTTAATGTAATATAAATTGTCATGTTTGTGTACGATAGAGCAATAAATGAATATTGTATTCTACCACATAAATTATAGTACTTTAATACTGATAATTGAAGCAATTCGTGGAAAATTATTCCCTAACCATTCCAAAATATGAAATATGCACAACGTTGATAATCAAGTTTTCTCTTCTGGCGGCACTCCCGGACTGCAACCCGTTTTTTTATTACTGAAGTACTATTTTAGACTTGCTGTTAAAATAAAATATTAGCTCAATCATACTATACGATTAAGTTACTATATTTATGTTTTACTTATATAATTGTATTCTTCTCATTCTAATAGGGATTCATTGGGAATTAGTGAAACCTACAGCGCGACCGCGACGTTGCGGAAAGTTTTTGCTCTTTAATGTACAATGAGACTGCTCCATCCATTATTTACGTCCCAACTTACCACCGACCTCACCTACGAGTATTTATCCCCAGGGAGCTATTCGTTTGTTCTTCTATTTACGCCGCAAGTTCGCACTTTCACCTCTTTACCGTCGAAACCTGTTCACGACAACCGACGTCAATATACATCATCATCGGACAAACAGACAAACAAAAAAATTAAAAATCATTGAAAAGTGTTCTATTAATACTATTTTAACATTAAGAATTGCTTTTTCGAAAATATATTCAATGTACAGACACATGAATTTTATTGTTTAATTAAAGGTATGTAGCTATAGATAGATAACGCGTTATTTATAATGTTTCATCTTGTGAACAGAACAAAGACAGAGAAAAACAAATGAATAATTAAATGGCGGAAAAATAAATCATTCATGAAATTCGAAACAGAAACAAACGAATCTGAATCTGAAGTTTATTTGAATTTGGCGTTATAGGCCAAACCTAAGATATTTGCGGTGAAAATTGCCAGTACCTATATTAAAAACCTAAATTAATACCTTTTTCTCGAACCTTTGTCAATTGTATGAAGCGGTTCAGAGCTTGCTGGTATGTAACCACAGACCACGTACTAAACTTGATGTAAATATAGGCACTAGGTATACTAAACTGAGTATTTAACTGACTATTTAGCTAAGGCACAGAAATAAAACTCAAAACTAGAAACGACAGAATGTTCTTGCGAACAATTACAAAGCTATAAGCGTAATTCAATTAATACAAACAACGAAGCTATTTATATGAAAAAAAATATTAATAATTCGGTTCGGGCTTGACCGTCTTGCGCCGGAGTTGACACCCACTTCAACATGGCCGACATCTTCATTACCGCCATTACTGTCAAAACATAAGATGCGCTGGCGCCATTATGCAGGAGGCGTGGCCATCTTCTTTTGTTCCGCACCTGACAAAAGGATCACCTCATGTGACATAAAATCGTATGATGATCCTGTGATCCGTTTATTGTGAGAGTTTACTTGCATACTCGCTACATTTACATCGAATATGTTTCATCCAATTTCGCACAATCATCCAAAGCCGAAATGAAATATGCAAAATTATAAAGTTATCTACATATACTTGTGACTGCTGAAAATTTTTCCCTCGATTAAATTTTACCTTCACCAAATGATATTCCTCTCTAGGGCATCACAATCGACCTTCCCTTTTATCAAACAGTATCAAAATGTTCGTTGACAGTTAGAGACGACCTCAAGTAGAATAATGTGACACAAGTCACACAACGCGTCCACTTGTGATGTGGTCCTTGATCATTAAACTGATGGCCCTCTAGGGCGCAGCTGTCCATTCGAGTGTAAAATATAAGGTCCTAAGAAAAGTTTTTTTTTTGTGATATAGGAGGGCAAACGAACAGCCGGAGCCATTTTCATGACTACCGACGCCCACAAACATCCGCATAGAGGCTATACAGATGCGCTGCCCTCCTTTCTCCTCCCACCTCCATGGGCCACCGGCTACTTACACACCGCACGAAACGCGACAGCACACAGCTGTTACTTTACGCCAGTCTCGTGTAAGCGAGAGGTACCTCCCCGGTCGTGCCGGCCCAATTCGAATGCATGCAAGCATGCAAGTTAGGAATATTTCGAAGATACCTACTTAATATTATAAAATTTGTTACACTTTCACGTCAAACCTACTCAATGACCGGTCATCATGAAACTTTGTACACATATTCTTAGAGGTATTAGAAACGACTTAGAATACTTTTAAAAAAATAAGAAGGGTCATAAAAAATTGTTGTGGCTGATATTGGAATTCTATACCAGTTCTATTTGCATGTAATGTTCATTGATATTTATTGAGGGGCTTCAACGCGAGCGAAGCCGCGGGGCTAAGCTAGTTTAATATAAGAAAGGTCAACACAGCCAAAAGTGCTGTACTACTGTCGAAAGTGTCGAATCTAATTTACGGCTACAGCGTCGAGTTTTGTAAGATTGTAAAGTTCAAATGGCGCCATTGTGGGATCGGGTAAAGAAGGATGATTTACTGAATTGAAAGTTAGTCAAATTACATTATGAACACATAAACATACATAAAAAAAACCTCGTAGACCACGAGGTTTTTTTTATGTAGTGGTAAGCGTGTTCAGCCACAGACGTGCGGTCGGACCAACAATTGGGATTTTTCAATAAGTATACACACATACGCTCGAAAATATTATCTACCCTTCCTCTGGTGTAAAGTCAATATACAATCAACAAATCTCACCTCTTTTCTATACATATAATAAAACTGTAAAATTTTAGTGTCGTGTAACATTGAATATATTTACGAAAAACTAATTGGGGGCGATTTTAAAATATTAACAGAACACTTCTGTTACTTTCACCTCACGTTCACCTTCAAACCACCTTTCTATGATTTTTAATTTTTTTGTTTGTCTGTTTGTCCGTTTGTTCGGGCTAACCTCCGAAACTACTGGACGGATTTTCATGAAACTTAACATTAATATAGCTTTCATATCAGAATAACATAATAAGTTAAAATTTTTAATAATTTTTGAAGTCCGAAAACCACGCGGGCGAAGCCGCGGGCGGAAGCTAGTTATAGAATAAGGCCACCGGCTACTTACACACCGCACCGCTGTCACCTCTTACTAACGAGCAGAAAAACCAACAAACAACAAATCTTACCTATACATATTTATGATTTATATGTCGGGTATTTCAAAAGTAAAAAAAAACGAATAATTTGTTCGTCATATTTCAAATGCCTGACACAAGTATTTTGTAGTTAGTATTTCAAATAAATTGTAGTATGTGGCAGTGTTGTGCTGCATTGCAGCCGAATTGGCCAACACGATCGACGCTAGGCTGTTGACACTTTAATTGTGTAGGTACTACTCGCATGATATAGTTTAGTATTCCTTGTATACTATTAGATTGGCTTTACCAAATAAAAACCGGCCAAGTGCGAGTCGGACTCGCATACCTACCATATTCTATATTAATTTTACCGTAATAAAATTATACACATAATCGCGTACCTTCTTATTAACAAACCACTGTCAATAATAATTAGCTCTTTATTATTTATTTAATGAGAATGAGATTTAATGAGAATAAACGCAAATGTATCACACGATGTGTTCAAAAAATGTATAAGTTCAGTTAACGAAACAAACTACTTTATACAAATCGTAATTGTATTTTTCAGTGATATAATTAAAATAATTAAAATTTACCAGTTGCCAGCTTCTGTTGATATACGGCAATAATTTTAAAAATTTAAACTGTCTACCTACCATACTTCGTGAGATTCAGCCTTGTGAAAAATCGACAGAAAGTCGAAGGATGCTAAATTCTTAGTAATAAGAACCCACATGTACCCTTTGTTTTGATTGTTGGCAGGCAAGGGATGCAAGCTATGCTAGAAGCCCAATTTACCTTGTTTTTTAATTTGGCCTCTCCTCCTCAATAACTTATTTATAAGACATTCGCGGGCCGCAAGTTGGACGTCAGCGGGCCGCGGGTTGTCCACCGCTGTTTCGAACTCATTACACGTTATACTGGAGCCGAGTTTATTCCACCGATAGTATATCCGACCGCGGTCGGGGGCAAAACTTCGGTAATTGTCTGACGTATACCGCAACTGCCCAAGTTGTGGCTCGTAGTCTACTTTAATGATCGTGGATTCAATTGCGGGCGAACATTACACAAGTACTTAGGTATTACTGCGATATATCACTTAAGACAGGGTTTAAATATCCTCGATTCGTAATTATGGTCTTGCAGGCTCCGCGTTGAGAAACACTTACTTTTCGTCGCAATAAATTAATTGCACGTCCCAATAATAATTTAACGTGTCTCTCAAGTTTTCTGCAATGATTTTATCAATGCTCGCTGCAACTTTAAAGGCTTGTCGCTGTTGATGGAAACACAAGAATGGCAGAGGGATAACGGGGTTTTAAGAGAAACATCAATCTGTTATTTATTCATTTCTAGCTATGCCCCGAGGATAAGTGTTGTCGAGAAAGAATTATCGCAATATTCCAGACTGTAATCGATATTTTTTTTATATGATATATGGGGGCAAACGAGCAGTCGCAGTCATGTGCATGACTTCAGACCCCCATAGACATCTACAAAGAGGCTATACAAATGCGCTGCCCTCCTTCCTTCTCGCACCTCCATGGACTACCGGCTACTTTTACACACCGCACGAAACGCGACAGTACAGCTGTCACTTGATCTTTGCTAAATTTTAATCAAGAGCGATCCACTAACTTTCTGAAAGAATGGCAAACTTTTGCAGGAAACTTACTGTTTAGTAGGAAAAGCGCTACGGATCGTGGAATCTAGATATGTACCTACCGCGCCTCAACAAATAAATAATTAATTCATTCTAACAAAAATCGCCATACTTGGTATTACCTACGTATTATAAAGTAAGAGGCTTTTATCGGATCAAATAAGTGTTGATTTTTATCCATACTTTATTTTGGCGATGTAAATGTAGGTACGAACTAAAAGTATTTAAAAAGTAAGTATTTGGAAATACATTACGTATACCTAATAATAAATAGGTACCTAATACATCAAAAACAAAATCGTACAGTGCATAATATGTGAACGCGCGAGCGTGCGACGGCCCTGTGTCGCCGATATCTTCGAAGATAGTCGAATCGGTAGGTATAAAACGCGTGACCTCGAGCGAGTGACGGACGTCTGCTCACGTTTACAATATACAATTTATTTCAGAACTATAGTATAGTAAAATAGACATAAGTGGTGCTCTAGTATTGCCACAGATGGTGATGATGATGATTATTAAATAAACTAAAACTACACTACACTAAAACTATAATACTACTACATATTTAACAGATTTAAATAAAATATTACCGAAACAATATTAATACATATTAACATTTAAGGTGTAATGGAAACAATCTCCATTTAACAATTTTTTGCATTTAAGAATTGCACGTACCGCTTTGGCCCCCTCGACCGGGGAATGTGGGAGCTGCTCATGGTGACTAGCCGGTGGCCTATTGGGGAAGGGAGATGAAGGAGGGCTCGCTATGCTATCAGATGCGCCCACAGTCAACAGCGCTGCCAGAGATATACCAACAACTGTAAGTATTAGTCTATTGGGAGAGGAAGATGAACCGTGCACTACTGGGCAATCGGATCGTGACTATCGCCTTAATATACCCGTGCTACCAGAGTTATTGTGCAAACTCCGCTTCCAAGGCTTGTTCAAAAAATATATCTACATTTTGCTTTTCCTAGAATTTGGTCTCGACTCCGATGAATTAAGCGAGAGGCACGTGGAAACGATGTTGAACAGAAATATTACGTCGTCGTCATGGCATATTTGCACAACTTTAGCAGTGGAAAGGTTTCTACTTTATGTGTCCACGATTTTATTTGTCTAGTCCTTAGATCATTTAGTAACCTAAGGTCTAGTCCTAATTATGTTCAAATGAGAGAGACTTTGAAAAATATGTTTCATTTCTTAAAGTTATGGTCGTGGTGGTCTACTTTGTGCACGAGAAATATTGTTGAGTTGATTGTCTTTACGCTTTTTTGTATAATATTAGTAGTCAAACGAGCAGTCCGAGCTTTTTGTTGACATAAGACTTAGGTCAGCCAGGAGCAACCGGTCGTGCCTTCCCGATTAGTTTGTAATGCAGCACGGGAGTTTATACAATATTGTATTTAATGTTTCTCAAGTACTTATATACTCCAGGCGGTGGACTGACGACTTGGTGAAGGTGGCGGGGAGCCGCTGGATGCAAGAGGCTCGTGACGGCGACCTGTGGCGCACTGTGGGGGGGGGATGTGACCCGCTGTGGACCTCCTCCGGCTGGTGATGATGAAGTACTTATATTAAAATGTCAAAGATAATGCGAGTGCCACATGATGTACATACTTATAGTAACTTACATTAAGGCGGATCACACTCGGCACGCGGTTGGCGGTGAGGCGGGTCTCAAGTTACATTGGGCTCTATGAAATCTGTTGATGCCTAATTTTTTTTAAAATTGAAATTCTTGATCCGCACGGTTACGCGGTTGCCTGTGTGTGAGGCACCGCCGCGCCTCTCCGCGCGGACGTCCGCGCGGAGAGGCGGTCGCGGCGAGAGCACTGCTCGACTGCGCGGTTTGGCGGTGTACGTGTGTTAGGTAACAACAGTGTGCCTAAGGGACAACATAAGCTTCATAAGATTATCTAAGTAGGGTACCTATGCAGGATGAGGCTACACGCCGGCCAAAAATAATGAGCCTCCTATTTCGTTTTTTTTTGTGTTTATGTTACTAACCACAATATGGACTATGTCTGAAATAAACAATTATTATTTTTATTATTATACAGCCCTACCACCATTACAAGCATCCTTCGTAACCCTCAAAGCAATTAAGCCAAAGAGGGGATTAATGCGACGTCCGCCGACAACAAAATTAATTAAGGGGAATTTTTAATTGCACCTCTATTTAAAATTTAAGCAAACAACAATTATCAACTAATAATGTACCAGCATATCAAATAAATTACTGTATATCAAATTAAATAATTGTATAACTAAATGTGTAGTATAATAAAATGTCTCAAATATATCAGAGTTAGCGACTTTATTTATCTAATTTTACTACGAAAATCTTGTTAAAACCACAGATATAAGCATTCTAAAACAAAATTACTCGCCGTATAACAAAAATACTGATTTGCACACTAAAATATCCAATATTATCACCGAATTTCCAATCCCCAATCTAAGTCCAATTTTATACTCAGATCGACCACTTGTAATAGTTAATCATAATGGGTCAGAAGACCTAAATTAATACCCCGATAGGTTCAAAGTTGTTAGGTTGTTAGGATATTTTTTTTTATTTGCACTCGGAGCACTAGGTCCAATTTCATAATAGGATCGACAACTTGTAATAGTTAATCATAGTGGGTCAGAAGACCCAAATTTACCCCGATAGGTTCAAAGTTGTTAGGTTGTTAGGATATTTTTTTTTAATTGCACTCGGAACACTTGGCCCAATTTCATAATCGGATCGACAACTTGTAATAGTTAATCATAGTGGGTCAGAAGACCCAAATTTACCCCGCTAGGTTTGAAGTTGTTAGGTTGTTAGGATATTTTTTTAATTTGCACTCGAAACACTTGCTCCAATTTCATAATCGGATCGACAACTTGTAATAGTTAATCATAGTCAGAAGACTCAAATTTAAAACATGACTGATTAACCGGTGTTTTATTTAGAATAACTCATGTTCCTTACAATTTAATAGTTGACGTTTTCCAAAAAAACAGATTAAATGTTTCGTTGCACTAAAAGGATAATTAGATTTACTATAAGTTAACAGATAGTAATTCAGTAAAATAGTTTAGCTTCAAACATCAAACAGTGTAGTA
The DNA here is from genome assembly GCA_001625245.1 of Calycopis cecrops. NCBI lineage: Eukaryota > Metazoa > Arthropoda > Insecta > Lepidoptera > Lycaenidae > Calycopis > Calycopis cecrops. The sequence goes on from LUGF01006537.1 coordinate 96,177, forward strand.
TATTTGACTTATTGCGCAAATTTAGTGTGCAATTCAGTATTTTTGTTAGCATTTTTGAATACTTTGATAGAAAAATGTGGATTTACAGTTGTAAGATTAAATACTACCCATTACTTAATGCGTTTACATTATTCTTTAAATATTAAAATATTTATGCTGGACAGTATTATGGAGGGATAGTCTCTCGCTCACATAAGTAGGACAAAATAAGGGCAACACAAATACATCACGCGGATGTCTCTGGGCGACGTCGTTGAATGGCCCGATCGCTCTTTTGCACATTTATACCATAAAAAGATTTTAGGCTCAGCGTAATTTGAACTTTAAAATGCTTTACGCAAAGACAAAGTAATTTCATTTTAAAGATGAGCTCATTCTAAAAGTAGAAAATACCATGCTTCAGAATGAAAATCTCGTTTCCAAGTTGAAATTATCATAATATGGTAATAGCCATTGCCGTAAAAGCTTCCAGGGTTTAAGGGAAAAACAAAATGGTAAACGAAAATTGAGCGTAAATCGCTGCAGATAAAAATACTTGTGATCTAATTTTGAAGAACTCCAATCGTAAATACGTGTAGCGTCCTCACGTTTACAATATACAATTTATTTCATAACTATAGTATAATAAAATAAACATAAGTGGTGCTCTAGTATTAACACAGATGATGATGATGATGATTATCAAATAATGATCTAAAACTACACTACACTAAAACTATACTACTTAACAGATAATAAAATATTACTGAAACAAATTTAATACATATTGACATTTAAGGTGTAATGGAAACAATCTCCGGCTAACTATTTTTTGCATTTAAGAATTGCAAGTAGGACGCGCTCGCGCCGGCCGCCGCGCGGTGCCGCAGTCAGGATTCATCCTTGATGCGCATAACCCACGTCGCCCGTGGTTTCACTAGTGCTTATTAATAATTATTTACGTCTTCGTACAGTCCCCGACGTTGAAGAATGCGTGCTAGTGCTCTGGCACATTGACATCCGCACTGGTAGTTTGGACACGTTCAACGCGAGCGACGCCATCGAGGACTCGTACTTACCGTCCCCCGCGTACTCTTTTATCATTTTAGATAGCTGTTGTTGTAGCTCGCCCGCGAACTTCTCGGCTCTTATCAGCCTCTCAAAATGAGAGGATAGCTGATCGTGTATGAAGCTAGAAGTTTTCGCTCGCGATGGACGTGACAAGAATACCATTGCTGATTTCGATGTGCCAGAGCACTTACAGGCTTTCTTCAACGTCGAGGACTGTACGAAGAAGTCAATAATTATTAATAAGGACTTGGTTAAACCACGGGCGACGTGGGTTATGCGCATCGAGGATGAATCCTGACCAAAAAGAATACTTTGTCTCATTCAGGAAGGGGGCAGTTAGAACTAACGCGAATTTTTTAATAGAAAGCGCCATCTACATTAAAGTGCAAAAAACTATTAGTCTAATGCGCACCGGTAGATGTCTCATGATGAAATGATGAACAATATAAAATATTTTGTTTTTGTATCGTAGCGATATTCAACTATTTTTTTTATGGTATACGGGGGGCAAACAAATAGACGGTACGATTTTCATGACTACCGACGCCCATAGACATCCGCATAGAGCCTACACAGACGTGCTGCCCTTCTTTCTCCTCCCATTTCAATGGGCCACCGGCCATTTGTTAAACAGCTGCTAGTGTACTAATATTATTATACAAAAGTGCACTTTTCAGCCACGAGTAGGTGTGACAATATTCACGCAGTTCTCTAATATATTTATTTACTTTATTTATTAACCAAAAATATAAAAACTTATTATTTACATTTTCCTGCAAAACTGAACCGAAAAATAAGGTGTTTTAGTAACCGCATTTATCCGACAAGCATTAACACGGTTTAGTAGTAGTTTTATTATAATGAATTATTTTATTCTATAGATAAATGAAGTTGGAATTCAATATTATATGTGATCGCCGCCGCCTTCTGCCCACTCCGACTCCATTCGTTTCTTCGCTTTCTAATTACTTAATTCAATAGCGATGTTTAAACTCCCCCAACCTTTTCCTACGTTATTATTTAGAGAATTAAAGTGTTTGGTTAAAACTGTATTTGTTCTTTTCTTTTTTGTGTCTCATGTACCTATTGTTTATTTATGTTTTATCAGTATGTGGAGCATTGAATAAACTTGTTTCTATTCTATTCTATTTCTCATAGACTAATACCTCAGTGTCACTCAGTGTGCCACGGCAAGGGCTACGCTCGGTAAGCCTCTGAGAGACAATCAGGAGGGACGATCGCCGGTACTCAAACGTACCTACTATTTGCAGCTCTCCGTTTTGGTCTACATTAGCTAGTAGGGGCCACGCTATTGCATGCATGTAGCCGATTTGGGCCGGCACAATCTGGGAGGTACCTCTCGCTAGTACGAAACCGGTGTGCTGCGCTGTCGCGTTTCGTATGGTGTATGAAGGAGGAGGAGGAAGGAGGACAAGCCCGCAGGTGCCGTCACCCGCCTATATTGAAGTGCCCCGGATCTGTCAGCAACAGGGCACCTCGGCGGCTATCCAGTCCTTCATAGGAACTGAAGTCTTCCTATTTTATTTTTATAATCTCAATGCTTGCCAATGGGTTTCCGTGTCATGAAATTGGCTTCGATTTCCTGTTTGCCCTCTTATACCTTAAAAAGAAATGAGCTACTAGCCAGCAACCAAAGTTACTGTCGGCAAATCTAGGTAGACCTGCCATTAATAATGTCGTCCTAGCCGGTTTCGGCTACGGCGGCCGTCTGTATAGACGAGCCTGATGCGCAGGACATATTATAGTGCACAAGTGTGCGCGCAGACACAAGTGCACTCTCTATTCCCTCATTCTCATATTCCGATGGGACGGCAATCCGACACGACCGGTGAGAAATCAGGCGCAGGACCGACGGCTTAACGTGCTCTCCGAGGCACGGGGGTGTAACACCGCCAACTTCCTGACTCCGGTTATTAGAAATTGAAAAATTCCAATAACAATTTTTGTTCCGACCCGGAATTCGAACCCGGGACCTCACGTCTGTGGTTGAACACGCTTACCACTAGACCACGAGGCAGTTGGACCTGCCATTAACAGATATACAGTAAGTGTTTGGGGGTCAAAAGACCCTCGCCCTGCAGCAAAAATTTCTGACCTAAATGATTGAACGACTCTTCGTCTAGCAGAGAATCAGGGAGGAGGCACAGTCGTCGCCATTGTCGGTGACGGCTGTGTAGAGAGCTGGTTGTACGTGCGTACTGTAGCGGTGGCAAGTGACGTCGACTAGGATTAGGACTTAGGACGGGAGAGCAGGTAGTTGCTTGTTGTTTAAGACCAGAGAGAGAAAGAGAATAATGGTCGCCGCACACTTATCAACTCGGTAAAGGATCGTAAACGCCTCGCCTAGAACAGCGAAGACGATACGATTACGTTACATTTCCCATTAGTGTACGTTGCAGTATCAAGATTCATACAAGAACACTGACCCGTTTGAGGTGATACGGTTACGATCCCTTTCCGAGTTGATAAGTGTGCGGCGACCATAACGCAGAGAAGATTCCACGGTCACTGTGATAGTGATAAGTGATAGTTCGTAACCTCCTCTATCATTCGGCTCTTATCGTTATAGTTCGGATTTCTCTTAAAATTACCAAATAAAATTGCAAAGCAAGTCCATAAAGCCTCCAGAGCTTATAACAACCTAGATAAACTTATTACTTACTGAAAATAATAGCAAATCGAGGCCCTCTGGGCTACGGGCGCAGGCGACACGTTATCTTAATCTGGCACCCGCTAAAAGGGTGTTACATCTAAGTCAACGAAAACCTTTCGATTTGAGAATTCTGTAATTTTCCAGGCTCCTCTTCAGTCTATTTTACTCACAAATAAGTTATAGATCTATGTGTACCCTTCTGAAAGGCTCAACCGTTTACTTAATGTTGTAAAATAACAGTTGTAGTTGCTTTAAACTTCAAGTCTTACCTAAAGCATAATATCTTTCGGCCATTTTGTTATACTTAGGCAGTAAGTTCTAACTCCACAGACTAATATTCTATTCCGTTTATTTCTTAACTTTGCGCAGATGTTACACATTATAGTATAATTTCTAATAATTTCTATAACAAACTTCATCGTGGTTGATTTTACAATATCGAACTCTCAGATGCTCTCCAGCTTTGTTTTCTTTGGGGGCTTTAAATAATAAAGTGGAAGTTAAGCGCGTCGGGAATTTTTAAATTGGAAAAAAACATCACGTCTGGGAATTGTCAGTAGGGTTCCCACCCGTACTCACCCCCGTACTTTTTATAGTGTTGTACGTTGTTTCAAGCTATTGTACTCTAAAATTTATGAGAACAATAAAGTATGCGAAAATACTTTTGTAAGTAAATTTTTGTGATAGTAAAATTCCATCGAAAACCAATAGGGTACTTATTAAAATTTAAAATTACCAATGTAAAAATCTAATATATTAAATTTTTGTGTCACAGTTTTCATTGCCATACTCCTCCGAAACGGCTTGACCGATTCTCATGAAATTTTGTGAGCATATTGAGTAGGTCTGAGAATCGGCCAACATCTACTCCATATCATATCATACCGATATTCCCACGGGATCGAAAGTTACGCGGGTGAAACCGCGGGGCGCAGCTAGTATCTCTATACAATTTTAAATTTGGTGACGTATCATTAAAACTTTCTGACGTATCAAAATATAACACGTAATAATTGTTGAAGGGTTAAGTTCTGTGTACACCCTCAGAGTGTTGCTGTGCTTTTTAGAATCTTGTGAATGAGGATTTTATCCGTGGCCTCTTGTGAATAATGTGTCTACCACTCTCGGCTTACCCCGTTAGAGAACTGACGAGAAGAAGTGTTGCTGTAACACAGAAGGTGAACTTAACTACATATTTTTTTTTACGGTACAAGGGGGGCAAATAAGCAATCGGCCATTTTCATTTCCATGACTACCGACGCCCATAGACATCCACATAGAGGTAAACAGTTGCGTTGTCCTTCCTCCAACCTCCACGGGCCACCGACTCACACCACACGAAAGCTACTACCACTACGCTGGTATAGTGTAAGCAAGATGGTAAGTTCTTTTTATTACACACCTCTAGGAATATTTTGAGATATTCTTGTTCTCAACACAATAATGTCCAAAAATATCGACAGCGGTTGATCCAATTTGCGGGTACAGTTGAAGTGTTTGGGACCCGTTGTGGAGTCGCCTTGTTACTGGGGTCCTTCACTGCCCACGACTGTACAAAAGTACGTCATTATCAACAGGATCTAACACGTTCTGAGTACCTAGTAATTTCGTAATGGGTTACTTTCTGTTATACGTTTATTATACTTAGATTTTGTCATAGTAAAAATTTTTATTTTCTCTTAGAAGCTTAATCGATATCCCCACAATATGTATGTTATGTTTTTGCTAGCATATTATGGAGCAAACGAGCAATAGGAGCCATTCCTGACACCGACACCCATTAACATCTCCACAAGCAGATGCCTCTACTCCATCCCCAAATAGGCAGGTGCCTGGTTCTATTAAATAATTTAAAAAAAAACGAATCTAGTTAGATACTCATATAGGTCGGTATCATGTAAGCTGTAGATATCTCGGCCCTGCCAGATCCATTCGGCTTTCGCGTCAAGGCACTACCACTTACTAAAACTGCTAAACACATCAAATCCATATTCAGATAGACCCAGACGTATAAACAGTTATATCTGTTATAATCGATACCCGCACTCGGCAACGAGTATCAGTTACATGACCTAGTTACCTAGCAGATGACATTAGATGCTCACATGACGTACCCACGTGTCGCTCGTCGTGTTTGGGTTTATCGAGAACGCTTATATGGATATAAGTCTTGTATAATGTGCACTAATGAATGTGTAATTCAGGGGGTCTTAAAGAAACAAATTAAATCCGAATCATTAAATACTTGGTATTAAATACCAAGTAACTGGTATCAGTTGGATGATAAAATCGTAAAACCCAGGTATTAAATACCAAGTAACTGGTTTCAGTTGGATGATAAAGTCAAAACTGTACAATGAATATTTTTTTAAAAGTATATTTGGGGCGTGAGCTAGAATCGATATCGAGGCTAAAAATATAGTTTTTAGAATTTTTGTCTGTTTCTCTGTAGGTATCTCCGGGCTAAACTCAGGAAGTAGTGCATGGATTTACGTTAAATTATGCATGAATACTAACAGGTCGGGTCAACATATAGACTCCATACATTCGATACTTCCTCGGGATCGATGCTTATGCGAGTGAAACCGCGGGGCGCAGCTAGTTCAACATAATCTGGGGGCACGGAAGTGCCCCAGTCAAGTCGAGCAAAAAAGTGGCACGGCCGTACCATCCTTTTCTCGGTTATATTCCAAATTTCATTCAATTTGAACCAGTAGATTAAGAATTTGAACTTGTTAAAATTTCTTGATTTTGTCACTCACTGACTGACCGATCATCAAAAGTTTAAAGCACTTCTAGCAGACATAGAAGCTTCAAATTTAGAATACAATTAGCATTTAGTGTCTAAATTAAGAAAACAAAAAATAATTTGTAAATTCGGTCCAGTTTTCTAGATACACCAACTGCATGAATATCTTTCTATCCCATATAAATATAAAGGATTAGTTTTTGGTCACCGGCCATATTTAAAAATGGGTAGTAATTAAACGAGTGACTGTAAATTAAAATTTGAGGTATGAGAAATAATGAATTTAGCGTACAGAATTACTAAGTGAGCGACTGACTGCGAGCGACTAGAAATCAATAAAACAGCGACTTACAAACATCAATTTGAGCTGCTTAAAATATAAAATGAGAAACTTCATAATATTTGAGCAACCTAATAATTGTTTGAGTGACAACATTACGTCCTGCATTTTTTTCAAAATTTGGTAAACTATATAAATATACTGAGCTGCATTTTATCATAAATGAAGTGTTTTGAATATTAAAACGTATTTTAAAAAAACTTAAATGAGCTGTGTACTGTGAGCACATATTTTTTTTTTAAATTTGCATATGAAAAAATTGTTTGAGCAGTGTTTTGTGAGCAAACATTTTTTTTTTTAATTTGATTATGAAAAAACTATTTGAATATTATTAATAATAATAATAATAAATGATGCTGGACCGGTTCAGTCGAGGGTGTTCTTGGTGGTACCGTTCCATACGATGAAAATTTCTTCTCCTTCCTCCATGGGCCACCGGCTACTTACACACTGCACGAAACGCGCCAACACAGCTGTCACTTCACGCCGGTCTCGTGTACGCGAGAGGTACTTCCTTGGTCGTGCCGGACAATTCGGCTATTGTAAGGCACTACCTTGGGAAAATGTTTTATTCCCATGGGAAAACGGGTAAACTTCTAAACAGCTTGACCGATTGGGTTGAAATTTTATATGGGTATTTCGATGGTTATCTGGATGGTAAAAGAATACAATTGGATCCAGTAGGTGGCGCTGTTGTCGGAATGTCAACTTCTAAATGGCTTGACCGATTGGGTTGAAATTTTATATGGGTATTTCGGTGGTTACCTAGATGGTAAGAAAATACAATTGGATCCCCTTGACCCCCCAGGGGTCAAAATATAAAAATGTCTAAAAAGTGGTTTTTTGGACGTTTTATGACTTGCAGATCATTTTTAAGGTTAGTCATGAGGTCAACTCGGGGTCAAATGGGGGTCGACCCCAAAAATAACCCCAGTTCATGTCCGGCAAAAATAAGGGGTTTTAGGAAGTGACCCCCAGTTGACCCCTTGGGGTCAGGGGGGTCCAGTGAGGGTCGACCCCAAACATGATCCCCAGTTCATGTACGGCAAAAATAGGTTTTTGGAAGTGACCCCCAGTTGACTCCTTGGGGGTCAGGGGGGTACAGTGAGGCTCGACCCCAAAAATGATCCCCAGTTCATGTCCAGCAAAAATAAGGGGTTTTTGGAAGTGACCCCCAGTTGACCCCTTGGGGGTCAGGGGGGTCCAGTGAGCTGTGTGTGAGTGAGTGACCATTACTACTACCATTACATGCCTAAGCAGATTTAATGGCGTTTACATTTAAATTTTCACCTATTTTTAGGAGTAAAACTTTATTTCTACCTAAAATAAAACTTTACGCGAGGGCAGGTAGATAAACGTCTCGGATCACATGCAGTAGTCCGCCGCCGTGGTGTGCAGGTGTGGTGATGTCTGGTGGTGATCTGAGGCTTTCTTATTTTACTGACAAACTGCGTATACTGTTTGTAAGGGGGCAGAGACGAGCATACTTGTACGTGCTACGAATACAAATGTCTGAAAGTTTTATATAAATACTAGCTTCCGCCCGCGGCTTCGCCCGCGTGGATTTCGGACTTTAAAAATGATTCAAAATTTTAACTTATTATGTTATTCTGATATGAAAGCTATATTACTGTAAAGTTTCATGAAAATCCGTTCAGTAGTTTTTGTGTGAAAGAGTAACAAACATCCTTACAAACTTTCGCATTTATAATATTAGTAGGATTTAAGTTGTGTAAATTTATTTCGGCTATTGCGCTTATGATTGTTTGCTCTTCGCCATGGTCGAGCTCTGTATATAAGATCAAAAATAAAATGAACAACATTGTAAATATTTTATTTTATGAACACAATACGTTAATTACAAAAATATTTCGGTACTTAGTAAAAAATACAACATTATATAGGTAAAAGAAAAACATTAGTCATTCGTTATATATGATTTTTTTTTAAATGTGCCCTTATCGGACAGTAGGTACTTATTGTACGTAGTAAGTAAAGTGTTTTCTTAATTTTTATTCTCATAATAAAAAATGTATTTCATAAAACTATCGATTACGTTAGAAGTGAAAGTGAGTGCATTCAGGAACTAATATAAATTTAATGAAAATATTCTTAATACTTATTGAAATGGAACTCCTTTAGAAATTATGAACAAAAATGTGAAAAATAAAATAAAAAAATGCGCGTTTTTTTGCTTCAGAATCTCTTAAGTAGTAAACTCCAGTTGCAAAGCTGACCCGCTAAATTTTTGTACTAGTTTCTATTCCTCGGGATCAGTTGCACCAAGGCTTTGCTGTCTTTAATACTAAACGTGGTGTTGTCGAATTTATTCGGGACATACGCCTGCTCCTTTAGGGTGTGGTTACGGAGGAACCAGGCTATGCCCGACTTCACTTGGAGGCGAGCGAACCTTTCACCTGCAAACAACAAAATGTAAGGTGTAACAAAACTGTTTTTGCCTACGGTACTGAGAGTTCGGAGGAACTTAAATGTTTGAATTATTGAAATAAAGCTCATAGTATATGTCAGATGTCTAACCATTAGTGTCTATAAATTAAGAAGATAAAACAGGTTATATTTATAACTCATAAACAATAATTCTGATTTCGTAAATAGGTATGGATTGTTTTGCGGCTGCTGTGATTATTTCATTATAACTTAGTAAAAGCTTCGTGATTGGTGAAATCATCTACCAAATAAAAACACAGTAAAAATAAATATAACCTTGTCATTTTAAAATTATCAAATAGTCATGTGAAAAAGAATAAAAATTCTATGTTTATATTAACTAAAATTATATAAAAAAAAAACGATGGCTGTAGATATAATGAAATAAATGCAATAAATGTGTGTTTTAAGCATGAGTAAAGTTATCATGGCACAAGTCAAAACAAAAAGCTTTTTATCTGTTTTTTTCATACAGATAAAGGGTACCACCGCATACCGCGCAGGTGTTATCTTTATGTCCCAAAATAAAAATAATTAGTCTGATCTTTGACCAAAAATGAAAACTTTTGATGATTGGTCAGTCAGTGAGTGACAAAATCGAGAAATTTTAACAAGTTCCAATTCTTAATCTACTGGTTCAAATTGAATGAAATTTGGAATATAACCTGTATTTACAACGTCTGCTTAGATACTGAAATTTTAGGCTTCCTGTTTTATTCATAAAGAAGTTAAAGGGAAACGAAATTGGCCTGAATTGCGTCGACCGTTCCACGTTTTTGCTCTTGACTTGACGGGGTCACTACCGTGACCCCAGATAATTTAAGAGTTTTTTGAGGACAGTACCTACTAAAAACTACTACTATACTAAAATAAGACAAAACTTGTAATATAAATATTAAGTTGCTGCGCCCTAACAGGATACCATCTTGTATGTAACACCTTTGTACTCATGATTGCAATAATGATTTCTATTTGTATTTATTTTAAATTATTTTTTTAATTTCTGAACAACAGGATGAACTTCAAACGTTTGACAGGTAAGAATATTTTCTGTGCGAAAACTAAATTGTTGTTTTTACTATTATTCCTATTATTATTTTATATTTACTCACCTTTTAAACCATCCCTGGACTACCAAAATTAATAAAAACCAAAATTAGCCAATTCAGTACAGCCGTTCTCGAGTTTTTGTGAGTCTAACGAACAGCAATTCATTTTTATATATACATATAGAAGCAGAAGATAATATTTTAATCCTTATCTTTCTGAAGTCTGTTATACAAGGAAGTTCAAAGGGCAATATATCAGACGTCATATTGGGTGTTGGTAATGCATTGATTATTTGCCCTTTATTGATCCTTGACCGAGTCAGTTGTCAAAGCAGATTATTTTTTACGAATTATATCGTACGTCGCAGTTATGATATAGCGGATGGACTCAATTATAGCGAAGATTCTGACCAACAAGTTTATATATTTAATATTATCAATGTTTTTTTTTTTTTTTTTATGGTATAGGGGGGCAAACGAGCAGTTGTAGCCATTTTCATGAGTACCGACGCCCATAGACATCTGCATAGAGACTATACAGATGCGCTGCCCCTCTTTCTCCTCCCAGCTCCATGGGCCACCGGCTACTTACACACCGCACGAAACGCGACAGCACAACTGTCACTTCACGCCGGTCTCGTGTAAGCGAGAGGTACCTCCCCGGTCGTGCCGGCCCAATTCGGCTGCATGCAAGCATGCAGTGTGGCACTACCTCTTACAAATGGTATAATTATTCCGTATGTTCCGTACTATGTGCTATTTATATATTTTTGATTTGTTGCAATCAAGTCTACCGCGACCGGTTGGCCACCCCTGACCTCATCATGACAAGTAGCTAAGACGCCAGTCGAGTAACTAGAATACAATATGGAAAGTATGGGCTATGTCAAGAAATTTGAAAATGAAAAGAATTGGGCCGGCACGACCGGGGAGGTACCTCTCGCTTACACGAGACTGGCGTAAAGTGACAGCTGGGAGCTGTCGCGTTTCGTGCGGTGTGTAAGTAGCCGGTGGTCCATGGAGGTGGGAGGAGAATGGAGGGCAGCGCATCTGTATAGCCTCTATGCGGATGTTTGTGGGCGTCAGTAGTCATGAAAATGGCTCCGGCTGCTCGTTTGCCCCTTTTTTACGATATACGTAAAAAAAAATATATATTGGATTGGGACCACCGGCCTGGCTGCTTCGTTGAAGCATTGGGACCAGAGGTCAGGATGGGAACGTACGAAAAGGTATTCCCCTGCGTTACCAAAAAAAAAAGGTGAAAGTGTTTAGATCTGATACCCAAGCTTTATACGTACCTACAAAAAGTTATAGAAGCTTACCTATGCAAATACGATGACCTCCTCCAAACGGCAGAAAACTAAATTGCTTGATATTGTTAATATTCTCCGGTGCGAATCGTTCAGGATCGAAAACTTCGGGATTGGGAAAATAGTTTTCATCTCTGTGCAAAGCATATATAGGCACCACGACAATTTCGTCTTTTTCAATTTGTATATTTCCAGCTGGGAGTATGGTTCTATTCGTAGACTGTCTTTGTATTTGTCCAACCGAAGGATATTTTCTCATCGATTCATTTAACACCATATCTAAATATTTCATATCCTCGACAGCATCATACGTCAACCTGTCGCCACATTTTGCAAATACTTCATCTATTTCCTTGTGGAGTTTTGTAAGTATTTCGGGATGACCTGCCAACTCTAGTAATGTAAAGTGCATGGTTGTAGCCGA
>LUGF01006537.1:136208-147552 GCA_001625245.1 Calycopis cecrops
AATGCAACATCGCACCTTACAATTGTTATATTAAACATAACATTTTAGACATAGCTCCTACTAATAAGGTGGTTAGTTAGTTTAGTTCCTTTACCTCATCGCTGCTATCATAAAATGTACTATATTATCCTATAAACAGTTTATGATAAGATTTGAGCATTATGCATGTGAATAACTAGGCAGGATTAATGTGTACTATAAACTGATATAGGCTGTTACAACGGTCAATTTAGTATCAGTCATCAGACTGCCCTAAAACTCTAAATATTGCTAAATAGTATCAGAAATCAAACTAAAAATCAAATGCACACATTTGTAAATAAACAAATGACAAACAACTCACAAAGAACGGTGCCGGTCAATCAACAAGTAATTGATTATACTCCTTTGTCTTACAGCTTTGTGATTCTGGGCACGGCCTCAAATACTTTGTAAAATCGCTTGCAGTTGCAATATTATGCAGTTTGCGCCGGGCGCTGCGTCGATCAATAGGGGACCGGTTATTCTTAGTTCTTACTGGATAATTGAATATTGATTTATGAGTGAAGAGTCCAAAACAAACAACTGCAATGTCAATGTCACAGTCATAACTCATAACTCACACTGACAATCCTTTGATGACAATTGACATACATTAATTTCCCTCACTCTTCTATGGATGGGGGTTCCAATGATTTTTTTGCCAGTATATATATTATATACAAAAGGCGAACCTGACTGACTTATAAGTTATATTATCTTATTTATAAAAACCTAAAGTATACTAAAAATATCCCTTTCATGATGTGAGCACTACAAACAAAATATTGTTAGAACTTCAACTTCAAAGGGTGTGAGACAGAGAGGTGAAGGTGGAGCGGCGGTTTTTCAATATTAACCTTTATATTTTCCATATATGAATAATATAGCTGAGAAGCCATTCTTGTTTCTACTAGAACGTGCATTGTTGCGAATGACACACATAGCATTTTTAATTTAATATCTATCGTTATAACAATGATATTATATTAGATCGAGTTTAGACTTCGCTGTGGATACATACTTTCGAATACAAGTTCTGTATGTTAGTAGTAATTAAAGAGGGTAAAAGCTTAGTTTTTTAATCCCCCTCAGAAACTCACCCCGTAACGACCCCGTAGGCCGTAACCACTATTACTATTTTATCTACTATTTTCGGATCGGGCGTCTTGGTTTTCTTTAATAGAAGTCTATGTTTGTTTTATGCTGTAAGGGGGCAAACGAGAGTCAGAGTCATGACTACTAACTCGAGGCTATACAGATGCGTTGCCATCTATCCTCCTCTCTCCTAAATGGGTCACCTACATCCATGTGCAGAAGTATACAACTGATAAGATGAGAGTTTCCTCCCAATTTTCTCTTTTTTTTTAATATTCGAGGTTCCAACTCAGACATTTAAAAATTGCATTTATAAAATATATCTACTTATTTTTGCAAACTTGTAAACCTTACAATTGGCAAAAAGTCATCAGAAATAAAAGGGCCTTAAGGGTGATCCTGTACTTTAAATTGTTAAGAAGGTCATTAAAATCGTAGCCCGCCACGAGCTTGAAACATCATGTTTCACTCATTATATTAATTAAGACGAAGTATCGAGCAATTAGAAACCTTTCATTACTTTTAATAGGTTTCATTATCGTTCTAATTTCATTAATGATATTGACCTAGAAATGTGTGTGGCACCTGCGTAAAAAATTCTAGTCGTTTTTCGTTTGATGCCCAAGTAGTGGTTTTTTTTGTTTATTTTGAATTGAATTGAAATTTAAAAAAGCGCGGATAAATGCTATATGATACTTACACTGCCAAACATAGCCCAGACCTGAGCGGAACTGGCTAACCATCAGTGGCACATTAAGCGCTTATAAAATTTGGTTTGGGGGCCCTTTGGGAAGTTTTTATTACTTTTCGCTTACTCAATTGATAAAGCAGATACGGCGGTAGCTACACCTATCCTAACCATCTTATTTTTTATAATAACTGAAATCTAGATTGTATATTGTACCTAATTACAATTATCTTCTTTATTAAATTCTCTCACAACTACACAAAACCTCATTTTGTTAATTTCAAACGTATTTTTAGACTTCAGAATACGGGTTCTCAAAAATGGCAAGCAGACAGAGCAATAAAAAACGTAATCCATTTATATGTTTATTTCATATATCTATAGGGTATGATATAAAATATTCTACACACTTATGAAATATTGAACAAAACGATAGAATTTACAATTGAAACGTGCGTGGGGGCACAAATAAATACGGGAGCGGTAACACTTCGATAAATTATATTTACAATAAACAAATCACAAACTCTATAATATATTATGACAAAAAAATTACACAAGGACTATGTGGTCGTTTTTTTTTACTTAAAATAATAAACTCTCAGTCATTGGTACAATTATATGTTCGTATTGTACGTATACGGACTTGTCAACCAAAACATTGTATCACTAGATATGTATGACAAAATCGCTACATCTTGTGACTTAAGTGTGCTTGCGTCTGAGTTAGGACATGTTCACGGGCATAGGATATAGCGATTTTGTTATTATTAGCTTTTCACCAACATTCGACCACATCGATACACATCCAACCTAAAAATTTGTAAATTACCAATTTGGTTATTTATCAAATCAATCCTCAAATCACGGAATATCCTATACAATACGATAGATCTGTAGGCACGAAAATATAACATTATTTTTTTATGGTTTAGAAGGGCAAACGAGCTGTCGGAGCAATTTTCATGACTACCGACACCCGTAGACATCCGCATAGAGGCTATACAGGTGCGCTGCCCTCCTTTCTCCTCCCACCTCCATGGCCAATTTCAAGATTCAATAAATACATAAAATGGGAATATAAAATCATCGCAAATTAATTTAAATATACATAATCAATATAAAACAAGGTTAAGATCATAATACTTTCATTAAGAGAATGAAAATAAAATATAACACTACTTGGATGGTGCCTTATGAATGAACAAATAACAATGGAACTGATCGAAGTACGAAACTTGTAAAAATACAAAATGTAAATATATCCAAAATGTTCGTTATGTCGCATCACCTAACTATATTTTTTAAACGTCCAAAACTGTGATGTGCGGAGCGGGAGGCGATTTTATGACATAAATGATGGGAATGTTTAGTGATTAATTAATTATTAGAAAAGAAAAATTATTTTAAAAAATAAAATGTGTCATCTCTCATACTTTATTTTGCTGAAAACTTGCATTTCACTCACAGTGAATCTGTGAGTGAAATGCAAGTTTTTTATAACTTTTAAAACGAAATACAAGTGTTAGAATCTGTGCTATTCTTGAATCAATAGCATATGGATTATTTACTAATTCCACTATTTCAAACTCAGTTATAATTTTGTAAACGAACGTAATTTATTTTCTCAAATTATAGGATACCCTGTAGATTTTTCCAAATAACTACTACAAAATAAACATCTAACCAATATGTACTGCCATACGAAAATCTGAAGGAAATTAAAAATAGAATAGGAATGTTTTTTTTATAAAATCACTCACCGCCCCGCTGTAAGCTCCGCTACTTAAATTCTCACCCTAAAACATGAATTACTAACAATTGCTATTATATTTAACAGTTATTAGCGACTTTTATATTTCCTACAAGATCAGATTTCCCTAATACAAAAAACTTAGTCACAACAATGCTATTGATCTAATAATTTAATATTTTCATTCATCTTGCAAAACAAGACATTTTAAATTATAAATATTCATCTAAAAAAGAATCTTTAATCTTTCATAAAGGTAATTTAATAAATATTAATATTCATAGATCAATAAAATCTCATGTATCGACAGTACTATTATACATAAAATATTTTAAATTCATTCCAAAAACAGAATATTAAATTCTAATAGTAACCAGAATCACACAAACCTTATTCTTTTCCCATCGGCGGAACACAACAGTCTTATGCAAGCGAATTCTTTAGGCTCGTGATTTAGGCGTATACGCTGTCATATAATTTGTTGCCAGTGCAAAAAAAAATACACATGTTGCCATTTCAAAGTGATAAATTGTTGCAATGAGCAAACCACCATTGTCAAAAATTGAGCATATACATCTATATATTCTTTTTATGTAGTTATATATGTGACTTGTTTGAAAAGTCTGTGTTAAAATCATGATTTTTTTAATTTACAATAATTATATTCACCATTTTCCTAAGAGCTTCATAAGATGGCGGCTGAAAGTTACTATATCTCAGCGTTTTACCTCTTCAGTACATTCATACATCTGATACTCGCTTAGTAGTAACAGTATATCTACAATATGTTGGTTTTAGTATCTGATGCTATACAATTACTTTAACTACTCTAACCTATGCTATGTCGAGCCGTCTTCCTCGGTTGGTAACATCAATACATTATTGGTCAAAATCGATTCTTAATGACTATCGATTAATACGGAACTAAAATTCAAATTCCCACGTCAATTCCTAATCAAGCAATTATTTATTAATAATTAATTTAAGGAATAGACAAAGGGAAGTCTCTCCCTTATGAATCAGTGTGTCTGTCTAGGAGCCGAAGCTCGTTTTTTTATAATAGTCCGCTCGCGGAGCAGAAAGAATATCGTCCGTTGACCTATTACTGCGTCTCGCTCTAACTGATCACCTCGTATGAGGGAGCGATGACAGTAACAGGAATTTAAGTCAACTTGTTTGGCGGCGTTGGAGCTACAAATGTGTGCTACTCAATACAGGTCTCTGTTGGTAGTTAAGTTTTTCCTTATTTCGGCAATCCCTATGCCTTATGAAAAATTTAAAAACATCTCAATTCTTCTGTCTCTCTCTAGAATCCTCCCTGCACACTCCCCTTGGGGGAGAATCGCGTCCCTTATAGTTGGCTTTGGAGGTCTTCCGCGAGCGTTTAAACTTGGCAACGTCATCACCGAATACGTCACCCGTCCTAAGGGCTGATATGAGGTCATCGAACTCGCCCTTCTGTCCGTGGGTGCCGTTGGTGAGGGTGCCGTTGGAGTCCGAGTGACCGTTGCAGTCCGACTTGCCCAGCGACTTGCCGACTGAGCTGAGGAGGCTGGAGCTCTGCTTCCTCTCCATGGTACGCTTCTTGAGCTGTGAAAGTGAAATAGTATAAGTCTCCTATCCACCACCATAATAAGAGCCCTGATTTTAAATTAAAAAGACTGTGGTAAATGGACGGAAAGTTTTATAAAGAATGTAAAAATGATGAGAATTCAAGATGAGACTTCGTACGAAAAAGTCAATACATACAAATATAATCAGGTCAAATATAACTTTGAATTTGGTGTATCAAAATATTTATTGCTTAGTTTTTATAAAAAGAAAATAGTTCGCTAAAAGGCATAGCACAAAATTTAAATGATCGTTTGCCCCGTTAAGCGTTTACGTGTCTGGATAGTTTGTTGTTACTTCGCGACGGTGAGCGAGAGCTACCTCCCGGGACGTACTCTCGCGTGCCGAGCATCACAAGTACTCTCTGGTGCGCTAGTCACCTCTTGCTCGTGGCGCGTCCTCTTCTCCTCCTCGTCGCGGCGGCGTCGCGTGGCGTCGCACTCGGCGCGCGCCTCCGCCAGCTGCGTCAGGAAGCTGTCGAGCGCGCCGAACAGCTGCTCGGGGGAGGAGCTTGGCTCCTCGCCGAACGTGTGCGCGCACGCCTCCAGGCGGCTCTTCATGTCCTGGACGCGCAACGGGGACAATTACCAACTCGAGTATATACTACTAGGGGCTCGTTCAAGTATTACGTACGCACTGAAGGGGGTGGGGGTATTTGTTTTTCTTATTACTTTGTAAATTCAAGTACCCTAAAACGGGGGTACTAAAAATTTATGGTCTTGCTTAATTTTTTGCTTGTAACCGAAAGAAACGACATTTAATTTTATTGTGTTGGCAAGACTGACTCATCGTCCAATTCTTCCGAAAGCGTGGACGTGACAACATTACTGTACGTAATGTATTTATTATATTAAGTTACTAGAACTTTTTTTTTACTACAAGGGTCAAAAATACAATCTGCTTACGTAATACTTGAATGATCTCTAGGAAGATTATTAGAATCTTATCTATTACTCTTATATCCAAGGGAAGGTAATAAGAAGGATGCCTAGTTCAAAAAATGTGAATACGACGCGAATACGAATGATGCGAAACAGCAATATTACTGTTTTGTTGGAACGCCAAAAGGTTACCTATTAGATATTACTATTTAAGTACTTTTGTGTTTGTAATTTAACTTATTGCCAGATTTTAGAAGTAAGATGTTTAACGAAAGTTCTCGAAGCAATACTTCTGGAAGAGTCCCTCTAGCTGAGAGTGGTACTCGAACGGCGCGCCACTCACCTGGAACAGGTCCTCCAGCTGCGTGAAGGAGCAGACGGCGTGCGCGTGGAAGTCGCGCATGACCGGCACGTACGCGTCGTGCGGCGCGGCCGGCAGCTGCGCGTGGTACTCGAGCTCGCGCGCCACCTCTCGCAGACCTCCGCGGAGGGCCGCCACGTCGCGCTCCAGCTGTTCGGCGCAGACCTTGGCGGCGGCGCGCACGTGGGGTAAATCCTCCTCTAGCAGGAGGATGTCCTTGAACTGGAACACGAGAGATTTTGTAAGAGCATAGGAGGCAAACGTGCAGTTGGGCCTTCTGATGTTAAGTGATCATCAACGCCAACAGAGCTTTCAGAGACGAATAAGCTCCTAATTTGCGACAAGTCCTTTATAAGCAGTGCCGGATTAAGCTCCGATTAATCCCGGAGCTTGATTAAGAGGGGCCCCTTTTATAGGCATAAAAGCAGATAGAACCTCTCAGGCTCTTGGGGCCCGGTGCTACGGCCCCCATTGTAACATAACATTTTCAAATTTAACAATATTAAAAACAAAAAGAAAATAAGATTCATAAGAAATTTGTTAAATATGGGGGGTCGGTGTTGCATCCTGTGGTACTCCACTTTACTGTACTAATTAATAAGGCATTACAATAACCAGATATCAATTCACACAATTTGTGGCCCATTAATTTATTAGAATATATCACAGCAAGTTAAACAAGCCACAAGATTAATAATATATATTACAAATAAGTTTGCAAAACATAATTTGATGATTGGTTTAAACTGCGCTGCTCTTCCCTGGCTCGCAGGGCCTGCGACAGCACCAACACCATCCTGAATATGGTAGCAAGCCGATTAGATTGCCCGTACATCAGTCCCTGCTGCCTATTGCATGTACGTTATAATACCTAGCCGTTAGAATGTATGTGTCTTATGTGTTTTATTTTGTTATAAATGTGTTTAATTATTGTTCTTTATTAGCTTTATTGTTTTTATGTGTATTTTTGTTGTGTGTAATATTGTTTGGTGTTGTATTGATTTATTAATGTGTTTTATAATATTGTAAATTGTAATGATCCAAGTTGGTCGATAAATAAATGAATTTGAATTTGAATTTAAACAAAACCATAAATTGTGTTTTGCAATTTTTTGTCTGGCTTTTCTTTAAATTATTGATAACAATATTACTGAAAACCATTATTACCTACTTTCTTAGTACATTTATACCGATTATCGTAAATCAATATACAACGGCCTATTTACCACCGAAAGAAGATCGACTTACCTGTGTTTCAAGCAACTCAACGAGGAAATGCAGCAGTGTGGTGTTGCGGTTCGAGCTCGACTTAGTATCAGCCAGCTTGTTCAGGGAAGACAATCTGAATCCAGATGCGTTCCCTCGGGCACCACTGTAACAAGCAATAAATCAGATTTTTAACAGAGAAAAGAAGACATTAAAAGATTTTGTATATTAATCTAAAAACCGTAGACCTTAATTATGTTGCATGCAAACGCTGTTTGTTCATCGGTATACGCATGCGTGTGCGTATACGCATGCGTGTGCGTGTATATCACATACCGGTTCATATAGTTGCCGAGCGCGAGCACGATCTCTAGCAACGCGCGCAGCCGGCGCGAGCGCGGCACGTCGCGCGCCGCCCGCAGCACGACGCCAGCGCGCGCGCGCGCCTCCGTCACGGCTCCGCCCCACCGCTTCTTGAACAGCAGAGTGCGCACGCGCTGCGAGTAGTGCGGGATCCTGGAAGATACAAGTTATTTGTGACACATATTGCAAATTATTATAGAAGTAGATTCGCATTTTAATATCAATCACTTAAAATTGTGCTTGTAGTAAATATCCACAGTGGTGCTTACTGCTACTAAGCAGTAAGAACAGTCAATATCGATCCTCCATTAAGACCAGTTCGTCTTTTATTATATTACATGGCCAGGATATACGGCGGTATTGGCAAGATGCTTTACGCCGGTATCGTGTAAGCGTGAAGTACCACCCCAGTCGTGCCGACCCAATGCCACGTTGCATTCATGCGTGCATCATAGCTCTTACTACACTACAGTTATTATATAACTTTAAAGAGACATAATTATGCAAATATAGGCTGCATATAGCTAAACGCATGGTGCAGGCAGCAGCACGAGACAAACTCGCTAGTTAATTCTCTAGGTTCAGTGCGTTAAGCTAACGCTATTTATATTTGGATTAAATAATAAACTTTTTATACTATTTTCACTATATAGTGTCCCTATAGAACGTATATTATTTAATCAAAATACAATATAAATTTCCAATAAATAGTGAGAGTACATTCCATCAACTATAACGCCATCTAGTGATGTAACGTGTAGTACATACTTGGATATCTCGTACAGGAACCGATCGGCCCTCGCCATGCTGTCCAGCTCGTCCTGGTGTTCCTCCAGTAGCGCCGCCTCTTCAGCGCTGGGCGTGAACTTGAGCAGTTGCTCCACCATGTCAATGGGCAGTTGCTCGCCGCTGTCCATGCGCAGGATCGCTCTGGATGAGAGAACAGACAATGTTTATTCGATAACGCTTAATAATACCTATTTGTACGCAATTATAATCGCTCTCAACGAAAGGAACATATTTATCTAATACACGACACGAGAATTTTATAATTCTCGTGTCACAGTTTTCGTTGCCATACTCCTCCGAAACGGCTTGACCGATTCTCATGAAATTTTGTGAGTAGGTCTGAGAATCGGTCAACATCTATTTTTCATCCCGATATTCCCACGGGATCGACAGTTACGCGGGTGAAACCGCGGGGCGCAGCTAGTATTATATATGATAACATAGAATAGGATTTGATAGGATTTAACAAAATCTGTTCTCAATTTTTTTATGTTACATTATTTAAAGAATGAACATAAAAATGCATTATTTACGACATATTTACATTTTAAATATTAAAAATCAAAACGCAAACGTTTTGATTTTTAACGACTTTAACTTACTTTAAACTGCGTATTCAAATATTTTATTATTTGGATGAAATCGCACTGTAGTGGTTACTAAAGATATAAGCCGAAAATTGATCCGTCAACTAAGATAAGTAATACTTAATTTGACAGTTTCTAGTTTAATATTAAAGTATTCTTTTATACTAAAGTAAAAAAAAGTAAAGAAATAGGTAACTGTACCCCAACATTACTACGAGTATATACCATTTTAGTTTGTGAAGGAGTGCGTCCGTGCGCGTGTGGGTTATGCGTGTACATATGCGTGCTAGGTACACGTGTACGTACGTGCGTATGCGTGTACGTGTGCGTGTACGTATGCGTGCTCGCATGTGTAATGTATTTTATTTTCGCACCTGCATATCTCCTCGTCCGTCATCTTCAGTTTGGACAGCAGTATGGTGCAATTCTGCGCCCGCCGCCCATCGATCACTGACAGGATCTTGGAGCGCGGCTTGGAGCCCAACTGCCGCAGGTCTTCCACGGAACCCTCGTTCTGGAATAGGATTCATATGATTTTTACTTCATACCAAGTATAAGTATAACTTAACAATAATTTAATTAGATAGGAAATTCTTGTATTTATTTATTTATTTATTTATTTAAATTTACATTTATCGCACTTACAGAAAAACCAAAGTGTACAATAAACAGACACCGCATATGATAATTACTTATTACATTGTATTCTTAATGTATCATAAGAACTGTTTCTCCATAATCATTTCTCTGTTTTCGAAGGCATAAAATAATAACTATTTTAAATGGTCTGTTACTCGTGCTCTATACGGAAGGGACCAAACGAGCAGAAGAGACTTTTGATGAATACTGACGCCCATGGACATCTACATAATTCTAACGAAGATGCGGGGAGCAGGAAAGGCTGGTCATATTTCCACCGGCTTCTCGCAAAATACACGAATCGCGACTACATAGCTTACACTAGGTCGCGTCGGTATTGTGTGAGCGAAAGATAGCTCTGATGGTGTCGGCCCAATTCAGCTGCAATTCAGCAATACACTATACCTTACTTAAACTGAACTGAAATATTACATATATGAGTTTATCTATTTTAACAATTGTATGAGGCGTTTACCTCTTATGCCCTTTGTAACAAACACGTTTTTCGGCGTTTCATTTCCAAGTTTTCAAAAACCGCTCCAGAATGTTTATCAGTGATCAATGAACTTATACATTTTTTTATTTTTTATTCTGTTAAGTATTTACTTTCATATTTTAAATTCAAAATTTTAAGACCCGCGAAAACGCTTCTTTAAGCAAAATGGCGTCCTGTGACGTAGATATTCTGTATCCTAAATGTAAAGTAGTGAATGACTTATGTATGTGACTTATTTCATATGTAGCATTTGTTTATTTTGTATTCTCTTTGTAATAACAAACATTTGTACCAAGTACCAACATTTAACAGTGACCATAATATTAAAATTATGGCCTACAACTCTTTGACAAATGACAATTGACAACTTAGTTACTACGCATATTACGGTACCCGGGGCTACCATAGAGCTCACGCAATACTGACGTCATAATCAATTTCAAGTCGTTTCGTATCACGTGACACATGAATAAAAATACGTATTTTTAAAAATAGATTGTAAAATAAAATATTGATTACTAATTATTTCACTACATAATGACTTCATAAATCATATTAATTAAAGATTACATTCAATAAGCTTATATTTTTAATACTGGAAAATAGCCCATTATAATGAAAATTCGACATGTATGTCAAAGCGCATTAATGATAAAAGCATATAGACAAGCGGCTTTATCCTTTAAAAAAAGTAATTCATCCTCACCTGAACGCCATTCTTCTGGTACGCGCAGAACATCTTATCTATGGAATTCAGATCGATGGCGTTGTACAGTTTAGTATCATCCAACTCCTGCCATATCGTGCCGTGTAACTTCGCGTCGGGTAGTTTGCTCCAGTTGAAGCTTTTCAGG
>LUGF01006537.1:152100-165582 GCA_001625245.1 Calycopis cecrops
TTCAGGCAAAAACTGCTGGGCACACACATAGAGGGTAACTTGGATTAACACAGGATAGTTTTTATCCTCAAAAATGTTCCTACGGGATGCAATGGGATGATTTTCTATTTTCCACATAATCGAAATTTACGCGGGTGAAAACACGGAGCGCAGCTAGTTAAAATATAAGAATGTGGTAAAGTAGAATATGGAAGTGGCAACTATCCCATGCCCTAGAAGGTTTTTGGGATATTAAATAACTTAAATATGGAGTCTGGAAGTTAACATTATATAAGTTAACATATTCATCCCATGCTTCGGAGAGTACAGGAAAACATATGTCCTGCTTGTTATTTCTCTCCCGTCGAAATATTGGAATAAGGCGATTGAGAGTGCACTTGTGCTCTATCCTGCCAAGTTGGCTAGTCTAAATGGATGGAGTGGTTATAATATAGCTAAATGTACTTAGATTATTACACTTACGCGATTACACGCTACTCTTACGTACTGATCCAAACGATGCCCATGATCCAAATCACCCATGATACTCCCAACCAACCTCCCCTTCACTTGTAGCTGGATATGCCACCGTAACCACCTCAGCTGTCGCTCACTACCTACCTCCAACACACTTGTTGCTCGAAGACTGCGGCACGTACTTTGGTAGGTCCCCTGGTCAGATCTCTCCCCTCCTCGCCACTTGACTCCCGAGCACTCCCCTCACCTACTGCCCCACGTAGCCCTTCTCCCTACAGTACTAACAGTGTTGGCTCTCTAGCTCAATCTCCCCATTTCCCTCGCAA
The DNA here is from genome assembly GCA_001625245.1 of Calycopis cecrops. Classification (NCBI taxonomy): domain Eukaryota; kingdom Metazoa; phylum Arthropoda; class Insecta; order Lepidoptera; family Lycaenidae; genus Calycopis; species Calycopis cecrops. The sequence goes on from LUGF01006537.1 coordinate 152,883, forward strand.
AGGCCGCTCGAGATAATCTACCCCATAACATGTGGCTTGAGACCTTTCCCCTGCTTCTCGAGTTACACTGCCGCTAGCTAGTTGTATTTCTTCACCTACAACCCGAATAGCTCTATCTCCCTCTCTCGCCACACCGTCTCCCTCCCTCCTCACCTGCTGCTCGAGGTGCGTGGCGCGAGCGGCGGCTGCNNNCGCCGCCGTCTCTCTCTCTAGCCGGTCCTTGAGCCGCCCCACCACTCCTTCCAACTCTTCTCGTTCCTGGCTCTGCTGGTCCACCTGCTTCTCCTGTTAGTGGACCGCGTGCGCCGGGTTACACCACCAAACCGTATGACAGTGAGGATGCAAACGCGGTCACGGTATCTGGCGTCGATGACGTCACATCGGCGAGAATACCATACCAGAACTTCGATATGACGTTATTGACACAATATCGGTGCTATGTTACAGATTGCAGCTGAGTGCATACTGCGAGTTGCTTTAGCATATTAATTAAATCTGTAATTTGTTAAAAGCACTCAGCAGGCGCACTGTACCATCACATCGACCTGGCGTCTATGACGTCATGGACGCTCTGGTACTATTTGCTTACCGTACTAAGTATCAAAGGAAGCACAGATATCGTGACCGAGTTGTACTTTTTAATAATCGCGTTTGTAATATGCGCGATGGAGATGGTAATTGAAACATTTAGTATAGGTAAGTAAAATGTATGTGTGTATGTATGAGTATGAGTGGAAATATGATTCGGAATAATTATTATGTTTGCGCCATTGACATTTTCATTTTAAAACAGGTTCAAGCCGATTGCATATCATATCATTGTATATCATCAAGTCTGCTACAGAAATTACCAATCTTTTATATTGGAAACATGGGTAACCATTTTAAAATTTATCACGAAGAGTATGTTAATTATCTATTTTATAAGCTTCCTTATAAGACAAAATTACTCGAGAACCTCTTTACTGTCTGTCATAATAATAAGAACAATTCTTTTTATTTTTATACTCAACTGTTACCATAAACTAATGGGAAAAAATAAATTGACTCCTCAATCTTATGCATATAATAAACAACCTATGTTAGACATATTGTCTTATTTAAATTTCGTTCGTTAAATATTACAAAAATTATACTAAAAGCCTATTAGCCTAACATAAGGATAGTTAGCGCTATAAATAAGTTTAACAATGAATGCTTGTATCTGATGAGCTCCTCAGGTGACCATATTAATTATTGAATAGGCGGCATGCGGTAACGCCCCTGTGTAACATGAGCATGGGTTTGTGGTGTGGGACAATCGTTGAATTAGTGATTGTTATTTAACACAGTGCCGGATTTGCCACTAGGCCGTCTAGGTCGCGACCACTGACTTCCATAGTTATGGACAGCTGATCAAGTAGACCGTCGTGGATGCCTTTCGAACAAATAACGGCGCTACCGCTAGACCCAATAGAACTCGAATATACCTAATACGCATGATAGCTAACATTGTACTATTCCATAGTTTTCAGAAAGTCGAAATGCTGAGTCATGCTTGATTTAGTTCTATCAGCAATATATAGAGGCGCTGATGTCTCCCTGTCTTACCCCAATGTTTTAAAATTCTTTCATGTAAAATGTATTCAGGGACCGCAAGCTAATAGGGGCTTTTTTAGCGGTTACTGAATAAATTCGGGTTATTTAGGCCCCATTAGCCCTAAATCCAGCACTGGTTAACATGAACATGAGTTTATGGCTGTGAGTGTATTAGCTTTTAGGCGGACTGTGAGAATGTGTACCTTCTTGGCCAGTTCCGTAGCCAGATCCACGTTTTCCTTCTCCAAGTTGTCGGCCTTGCTCCTGGCGGCCACCAGCTCCTCCTCTTTGGCCAGGAGGTGGACAATCTCGGCCACGTTGATCTCCAGGGGCGCCATATCGGGATCGTAAGTCTGAAAAGGAAACAATATTTTTATCAACTCTAATGCATAAAAATTTTTGTCAACCCTAATGACAAGATTTAAGATTTAAAAATATATTTTTAGGGGCGTTTAAGTATTACGTATGCACTGAATCGGGGAGGAGGTATTTGCTTTGCTTATTTTGTAGCAAAATTCAAAAAAATATGTACACTGATTTTTGCTGACAGGTGGGGTATTGTGACAAGTGGCATCAATAGTACGAACTGTCCAGCCACAAAAAGATCAGTGGGGGTATACCTTGCCTACGTCCTCGACACTGTTCTTGTCGCTGCCGACGCGCGCCAGCAGCAGCCAGTGCGGCGGGTGCGTGTGTCTGTTTTATATAGATCAGTGGTGCTATACCTTGCCTACGTCCTCGACGCTGTCCTTGTCGCTGTCCTTGTCGCTGGCGGCGCGCGCCGGCTGCTGAAGCACCACCTGCTGCACCACGCGCTCCAGCAGCAGCCAGTGCTGCGCGTGCGGGGAGTACTCCACTGCGAAACACGGACAGATTTTTTTATATACGGACACGAATTAAAAACAAAAACTAACATAAATATCTTATTTTTTATTGACTATTAAAAGATTAATTAATTATTTATTAAGATTAATTAGAATTAGATTAATTATTAAGAAATAAGAACCTACTTACAGCCACGACTTCCAAATATTTTTTCGTAAATACCCAAAGAAAATACTTCCAAATTCAAATAGTTTTTTTCAAATATTAAAAATAGTTTTAACAAAGAAAACAATTTTAGACTAATATATAATATTATGTAGCTGATGCAGAAGAACTCAAGGAGAAATACCACTCACAAATAGTCGTTTCTGGCGTGTGCAATGCAGAGTATACTCACACGGCAGCAGCAGCAGATGCTGCAGCATGGACAGCAGGTGCGGGTAGGCGGCTGTGTGCGACAGCTTGCGGCGCAGCAGCTCGAACATGCAGCCGGCGCTCTTCGTGTCCACGTGCTGCCGGTCGAACCTCCTCGCCAGCTCTTTCTCGTCCTCGCTGCGGACCATCTCGAAGAATTCGATGTGGCGGTCGAGGGTTTCGTTCTCGTATTTGCGTAGTTTCTCGATTACTGGAAATTAAATTTTTTAATTAATTCCCAATTGACAAATAAAAAGTAATATGGATCAACTAACGAGTTAAACGTCCTATTTAAGAAGAAGAAGAAGAAATATACTTTATTGTGCACACAAATAACAACAGTAATAATAATAATAATAACACAAAGGCGGTCTTATTGCTAATTAGCAATTGCTGCCAGACAACCTTTGTACATAGGATACAATCTTTAGTCTATCTGTCGAAGTCAGATTGTATTTTTTTTTTAAATTAGGGCCGTTTTGTATTGCTGCGAATTAACGATTACCTGCATTAAGTATCGACATGATGGCCGTCTTCAGGCCTCGCTCGTGTGTGTAAGTAGCCGGTGGCCCACTGCGGGGGAGGAGGGAACACTGACCTGGCTGTATCCCCAGCATGAGCAGCTCGTACCGTAGATGGAGCCTGAACTCGAGGCTCTCCTCGCCGGGCCCGTAGTTGAGCACCGCGTTCACCAGCGACATGATGGCCGTCTTCAGGCCGAGCTCGTCGCGGTAGGCTCCAGTGCTTCGGTCTAGTTCGTTGACGATGCCCTGGAAGCGGGCGCGCTCGCCGGCGTACGTTTGGTAGTGGAGCATCGCCTCTAACACCTGCAAATGTAACAATAGGCAAGATTTATTTCAGCTCTTAATGTGATAAATGGACCTGAAAACCAATGTCAGGTCGTAAGGCCGCTGCCTTAAATTTTGCGGGTAGCGGTGCGGCGGCGGTCGCGGCGCAGGAGCGGCAGGTTCTTTTGTATGAAATCGTATGTTGTGTATGTGTAATGTACATGTCTGTCTCTTGTTTGTGATCAAATAAATGTATTTTCTTTCTTTCTTTCTTTCTTTCTTTCTTTCTTTCTTTCTTTCTTTCTTTCTTTCTTTCTTTCTTACTTTCTTTCCTTCTTTCCTTTTTATGTATCGACCCTCGGAAACAGCGGCGCGGGGGCGAGCAACGAGCGGTGACCGATCGCGTGTTAACATGTAGGGAATATAGATGACGATTCTTTCTGAAAAAGAACGATTTTTTAGTTCCTTTCGTTTAAAAAATCGTGATCTACAAGATTCTCTGAAAAATCGGTGTTTCTATTAATTTTTCATTTATAATGTATATTTAAAAATCAATTTTATAATAAAACAATAAATACGGAAAAGAGAGTCCTCTAGTGAGATTTCAAAGCATAATATCGATTTGAAACGCCACCTTCATTTCTAAATAGGAACAGAGACATCTATGAATAACCATTAGAACTGAGTAGTCTCAGCTATATTGCCGCGCGATCTTCCGCTGGGTTCAAGAACGGGACTTTGTTGCCTACCACACCCCCGCGTCTCCGTCGCTGCCGCCCCGCTGCCCGGAAGATTCCAGGCAGCGGCCTAAAGTTCTGTCTTAAGCCGAAGTGTCCAACGACTGCGCTATCCTTCTCTCTCTCACACACATCTCCTCACTCTCTCACCTTCTTGTGTCCGCCGGGCACGAGGCACACGGCGCCGAGTATCTCCAGCGCGGCCACTTTTGTCTTCACGTTGTCTGTGTCCAGCGACTGCGTTATCCTTCTCTCTCTCACTCACATCTCCTCACTCTCTCACATTCTTGTGTCCGCCGGGCACGAGGCACACGGCGCCGAGTATCTCCAGCGCGGCCACTTTCGTCTTCACGTTGTCTGTGTCCAGCGACTGCGCTATCCTTCTCTCTCTCACTCACGTCTCCTCACTCTCTCACCTTCTTGTGTCCGCCGGGCACGAGGCACACGGCGCCGAGTATCTCCAGCGCGGCCACTTTCGTCTTCACGTTGTCTGTGTCCAGCGACTGCGCTATCCTTCTCTCTTTCACACACATCTCCTCACTCTCTCACCTTCTTGTGTCCGCCGGGCACGAGGCACACGGCGCCGAGTATCTCCAGCGCGGCCACTTTCGTCTTCACGTTGTCTGTGTCCAGCGACTGCGCTATCCTTCTCTCTCTCACACACGTCTCCTCACTCTCTCACCTTCTTGTGTCCGCCGGGCACGAGGCACACGGCGCCGAGTATCTCCAGCGCGGCCACTTTCGTCTTCACGTTGTCTGTGTCCAGCGACTGCGCTATCAGGTCGATGCTGGTAGGGTGTGCTAGCACGTGCGCGCGCCCCGTCTGAAACATCAGGACAATGAACTTTACGACTACCCGCAAAAGATGAAAGAGGTTTTAAGACATAGGTAATGTTTTAAGGAAGTCAGCTTTCATTAAAAAGAATAATTAGTTAGTAACATTTTTAAAATCTTCATTTGAAAGTCAATAACAAATTCTCTGTATACAAACATTAAATACATATTTTTTGAATTTGGAATTTCAATCCCTAAAGTGGCATTGAAATTCCAAACGCCGCGCCGTCAGCGCCGAAAGCCCGCCCTGTTTGACGAAGAACCGGCGGAACAAACTTAAGGGGACTCACCGAGTTGTTCATGAGCGCCTTGATGGCCGCTATCAGGTCGTGTCTGGTGGGGTCCCCCCGCCCCGCCCCCCGCAGCACCTCCAGCAGCGCCGTGAGCCCGCCTTGCTTGACGAAGCGCAGCACGAAGCTGTGCGCGCGCGTTCGCAGCGCCGTCTTTAGGCCTTCGACCAGCGCGCAGGCTTCTGCAGGGGGTGTTGCTTCCGATGACGCGTAGGCCTGGAATCGTAAAAAGTAGGTAGGTATATTATTTAATAGTACACCCATAAGGGGACAAACAAAGTAGCAAGAGATCGGTCGTCTTAGCGTCCATTGAAGGAGGTCTATGGCTAGCAGTGGCACATCGCACGAAACGCATTTTTTATGGTATAGGGGCAAACGAGCCGTAGGAGCCATTTTCATGACTACCGACGCCCATAGACATCCGCATAGAGGCTTTATAGATGCGCCGCTCTCCTTTCTCCTCCCTTCTGCATGGGCCACCGGCTACTTAGGTACACGCCGCACGAAACGCGCAGCACAGCTGTCACTTTACGCCGATCTCGTGTAAGCGAGAGGTACCTCCCCGGTCGTGCTAACCCAATTCGGATAAAATGCAGCATGGCACTACATAAGGTACTCTGGCTAGTTAAGGTCATGAATGATACCAGCTTGTTACGTTATGGTGTTACGGATGTCTGTGGGCGTTGGTGATCACTTTACAACAGGTGGTGGTTTATGGTAAGAGGTAGTGCCACGCTGTATGCTTGCATGCAGCCGAATTGGGCCGGCACGACCGGGGAGGTACCTCTCGCTTACACGAGACCGGCGTGAAGTGACAGCTGTGCTGTTGCGTTTCGTGCGGTGTGTAAGTAGCCGGTGGCCCATGTAGGTGGGAGGAGAAAGGGGGGCAGCGCATCTGTATAGTCTTTATGCAGATGTCTATGGGCGTCGGTAGTCATCAAAATGGCGACAACTGCTCGTTTGCTCCCCTATACCATAAAAAAAAAAAGGTGACTCCTATGCTATAAAAAAAGCTTGACCTTATCAAGCTGGTCTGTGTATTCAATTATCTCGTTTGCTTATACTATAAAATAAATGCGGGCAAAGTCGCTCGAAGCTCGAAAAGCTGGGCTGGTCTAGAACAATAAACTGTTTCCTCACGTCAGAGATCTCTTGCAGCGCCCGCACGTAGTCGTCCACCTGCGGCGCGGGGGGCTGCGGGGGCGGCTGCCCCGCCGGCGGCCGGCGGCTGCAGTAGATCTGCCACTTCTTCACCGCTGGCAGCTGCATCATGGCCGCCCTGTTCACCGCCGTCAGGTCCAGCTCCTCCTGGAAAGAGAACGTTTCTCTGTTAAAATCCGGCTGGTAGTTTTGGAGCCTATTCAACACAAAAGAACAAAATAATCTTTGCTGTGTGTGTGTGGATTGGCATAAACCCTATTGTAGTTGCCCTGTTGCTGATAGATCCGGGGCACTCCATCACAGACCACAGCGGCCGAAGGCTCTCGCAGGGATTTTTAGTCGGTAGGGGCCGAGTGCGAGACACCCTTCCGGCTCACCCAGGGCCGGTTGACGGTACTTAAAAGCATTTTCCCTGATCATTGTATTATGACTTTGCTATGAGAATGTTACAGGCGTTTCGTTTTTATGTTATCCCAATGCTTCTGGTCTTATAGCATGGCAATATTTCTGCGAAAATATTGGAGAGAGATGCGGAAATATAGTGTTACTAGCTGCGCCCCGCGGTTTCACCCGCGTAAATTTCGATCCCGTGGAAAATAGAAAATCATCCCATGGCATCCCATAGGAACATTTTTTCGGGATAAAAACCTGTGTTATTCCGAGTTACTCTCTAAGTATGTGCCAAATTTCATGAAAATCCGTGCAGCAGTTTTTGCATGAAGGAGTAACAAACAAAAAACAAACATACATACAAACTTTCGCATTTATAATATTAGTAGGATGTGTCAAATAAATAAATTCGGTATAATAGGTTCCAGTTAGAGGTAAATAATATGATGCAATCGTGTAGTATTTAAGAGTTAAGTATCGTAGTTACCTGGCACTTCAAGAATAAACCCCTAACTGTTCAAAGGCGCTAGTAAAATTAGTACCTAAATAACATATCCGAAGAAAAACGCACAGACAAATATACCATACCATAAACAAACAACTATGCTAAACGCGTTCCAAATCCAAATGGGATTGGCGCGGATTATTCAAAAATCGAACGCAATTAGCATTTGCAAATGGCGCGTTTAGGGTTGCCAGGCCCAAAATTAAAAAGCATCACACAGGACATTAACTTTTGCCGGAAATTTGTCCTGAAAGCAATTGAAGAAATGGGTTTTTTTTTAAATATGGTAGTTTTGCCTTACGTATTTATTTCTTATGTAATTATAGTCGTGTCTTTAAAAACAGCCGTGAACTTTTTGGTAAACTCGTCAATAGCCTAACAAAAGCCAGACAGGCCAGACGCCTGACAGCCCTGGGCGGGTTCGGTGCCGCGAAAAATAAAAATTACCAATTCAAAGTACATAACACAGGATACAGGGCTCACCTTCGCACGAATACCAACATTAGGCGGCAAAAACTGGGATTACCGAGAAACGGTAGTTTGTGGGGAATGTGGTACTACCGTTTTGGGACTGTGTGAATACACCGCTAGTAGCTGTAGAATATTTGACATATATGGCAACATAATCGTGCATATACCTTCTAAATATATTACGGCCTCGAATGCCGCGCATAATATGCAGGTAAGTATGCGATAGGATAGGTACTTTTAAACACTGATTAAAATGTATGTTATGTTGGATGCGAGCGGCAGCAGATTCGTCCATCTTGGATTTCCTTGAAAGAGGTATTATTATTATTTTTTTTGGAACGAAGTTCCTTATGGCAGGCTTGGAGGAGATAGGGATTTTGCTGCGCGACCGAACTGAAAAAAATGTGATAGTAAAAGCGTAAGAAAAAGTGCGTGGAATAAAACCGTTAAATGAGACGTGCGCAGGCGCGACAGTCGTATACACAAGCGAGTAGTGTATAATACCTTTCTCTTTCTCCCTCTTTCTTTTCGTTCTCTCATCCCTTCTCTCTCTATTACCACTCCACTTCGTTCCTACCTGGTGTCCCACGACACCACATATCTTTTTTTTACTATTTACAACTTACAACCACTTTGTCTTACAAAAATTATTTGAAACACAGTTACCAAGTCTCCCAAATGTCTCTATACAGAACTCCCAAATAAGCCAAAACTTCTAATGGTTTTTTTTATATCCTACTAATATTATAAAATGCGAAAGTTTGTATGTTTGTTTGTTTGTTTGTTACACAAAAACTGCTAAACCTATTTTCATGAAATTTAGCACTTACATAGAGGGTAACACATAGGACAGTTTTATCCCGTAAAAATGATCCTATAGGATGGATGGCTTTCTTTTTTCCACGGTATCGAAATTTCAACGGGTGAAACCTCGGGACGCAGCTAGTACCCCACAAAAATAACTTTGGATTGATTAAATTTTTATTTTAAAAAAAAAGTAGAAAATTGGTTTTCATTTCGACTCCTTAAAATAGTATATTAGAAATATCCTTTTAACTGTATTTTGTTTATATTTTCCTGCAGGGTTTTTTTTTGGCTGAGAAAGCTAATTTCGGACACTGTACGTTGCTTTACAAATGTCTTCTGAGTGAGACGCCTCCAGTAATGCGGCATTGCATCATAATGGGCGATCACTTAGCGCCCACCGCAGTGAAACTACAAAGTAAACAACAACACTCCGAGGAATTCCGACAATTATCGTAAATTTATGTAAATTATGACAGTGCGTTGACATCATCTTACAACGGAACGATTTTTTAATAATAATGCATTTCACCCATCTGCGGGAGTTTCTTTAAAAATAGTATATTGAGGTATAGGTTAAACGAGCAGTCAGAGCTATTTTTCGCCCATAGACATCCACACAGACGTGATACAAATGCGTTGCCATCTCTCGTCCTATCTCGTCCACGGGACACCTGATGCTTGCACGCCGCACGAAACGCGACAGCGCAGCTGTCACTCCACGTCGATATCTTGTAAGCGAGAGCTACCACCTCGTTCCGGCCCCGTTCGGGTACCAGGCAAATCTACCCGTTACTAATAAGTAATAAATGATAATATGATTCAATTAGCTATTATAATTTATAATTCTTATGTCGGGATGCATCTCACCCATCTGCGGTAAAGATCGATACTCGAGTCCAAACCCAGTCTCATCGCTTGAGCACTTATGTACTCGACTGTACGCGGCATCCTCAACTGGAAGTAATCTGAACATAACATATACATGCGACGATCACTTATGTACCCGACTGTACACAGCATCCACGATCAGAACTAATCTGAACATCGCATATTGATGCGACCAGCACTTATGTGCCCGACCGTACATGGCATTCTCAATCGGAACTAATCTGAACATCACATATCGACGGAAACTGAAAGCAACTTCCGGGATGCATCCTACCCATCTGCGGAAGAGTGTGGTTCCCTCCTTCCAGTTCAATCCAAGTCTCATCGCCCTACAAGCACTTATGCGCCCGACTGTAGACGGCATCCTCGATCGGAACTAATCTGAACATCACATATCGATGGAAAGCCGACTTTCGTTTTCGCCGTCACATAATGACACATAACGACGTAAATCACATAATCGCGTCGCGTTATATAATTCGCGTGATCGGATGATCGTGATCGCGATCACTTCGATCACGTTAATGCATGTATCATAAATTACACTTAATTACATATAGTGGGGTAATCGATAAAGATAATTACTAAAAAAAATTATTAAAAAATACTCTATTAGTGTCATCGAGTTTATAGTTAATGGGTGCAGATGAGCATCACTTTTAAGGGGGTATCGAGTGAGCTAGATGGTCCCTGGTACATCCCCTGTCGTGCCGGCCCATTTCGGATGCAATGCAACAATGGCACCTCTCGCTTTTGTCATAACAAAATTAAGTGCTGCAGGTACTAGAGCATCGGTCTTCTAACATAAATTGCCGTCCTATGCTTAGGGAATACTTCAAGAAAAGTACATATAATTCAAAAGCTGGCTATGCCTACAAACCCTCTCTAGTTTGCACAAGTCTATCGTTTTTTTTTTATGGTACAGGGGGCAAACGAGCAGTCGGAGCCATTTTCATGACCACTGACGCCCATAGACATCCGCATAGAGGCTATACAGATGCGCTGCCCTCTCCTTTCTCCTCCCACCTCCATGGGCCACTTACAAACCGTACGAAACGCAACAGACAGGCACAGCTGTCACTTCACGCAGGTCTCGGTGTAAGCGAGAGGTACCTCCCCGGTCGTGCCGGCCCAATTCGACTGCATGCAAGCACGCAGTGTGGCATTACCTCTTCCTTTGAAAGAGCTGAGTTTTTCTTGAAGTTCCTTTTTAGAACTTCTTTCTTCTTTCGCTATTCTCTTAAACTCCTAATTTGCCCCTTCGAGTTGACACACAGATTCCTATCAGTCTCGTGCCCGCAGCTGGGTGGAGTTGCCATCTGTCATCTGTGTGTCAAACGTAATGTCAAGGTCGCTGTGGTCGTGTCAGCTATATAACTGGGTTAATAGTGGCAATACGTATTACCAAACCGTTGGAATGTTTTGACTAAAGTGTATTATTGGTGTGGCACGTTTTTGGAAATTATGCAAGTGGTTCTATTACCTATGTGTTAGCCGACCCGTTGGGGGTTAAAAATAAAAATGACCAATCGTAATAAAATTCTCTATGCATAATAGGTATTATGATTAAAACATTGAGCTCAAAATAAAAAAGGCTATTAAATGAGGTTAGCGTAATAAGCTCCTTTTCCAATTATCAAAACGAGATCTCATAAACTATTTTTCAAAATATCTAGACTGAAGAAATTTCGTCTTTATATTGTGTTTTTAGGACATCGCCATCCAATTTTCTTGGTTTCATTTGGGAAATTAAAGAATGTTTCCAGAAAAATAATGAATACCTTATAAGTAATCTATTGCGTATTATAATTTATCAAATCTTTATTTTTTTTTATACTTTTTTATACTATAGGGGTATAAAGAAACGGTCGGAGCCGTTGTCATGAATATCGACGCCCATAGACATCCGCAAATGCGCTGCCCCCCATTCTTCTTTCTCCTCCATTGGCCACAGGCTACTCACATAGGTACTGCACGAAACGCGACAGCGCATTAATTCGGGGTATAATTCAGTGTGAAGTTGCATGACTGTGTTTGTATAGTTGCAGTAATTTGTTTACCAACTTCAAATGAATAGTGTAATGTAGGTGTTGTGTATGTACTGTATTATGTATTGCGTATTGTATTATGTGTTGTGTATTGTATTATGCGTTGTATATTGTATTGTGTTGTAACTAATATGTAGCACTGAATAAATGTTTTCTATTTCTAGTTCTTCAAGAAAAGAGCTTATTCTTTCCTCAAAGGTCGGCAACGCATCCGTTAGACCTCTGGTGTTACGGATGTCTGTGGGCGTTGGTGTTCACTTTACATCAGGTGACCTAACTGCTCGTTTGCCTCTTATGCTATAAAAAAAAAAGTTCCTACTCTCAATCAAATGGCAGTAAGAGACGCTCACACACACGACACTGGCAAGGAGGATGTAGGTCAGCGCATCTGTATAGCCTCTGTGCGGATGTCTATGGGCGTCAGTAGTCATGAAAATGGCTGCGACTGCTCGTTTGACCTCTCATACTATAACAAAACTCAATCAACTGGGAACAACTAACTCTCGGTTTGCTCCGTATTCGTTTCACAATCTCCGACCTGTCCTAGCTTACAATCAACTTTTTGACGCATACATATATAAAAATGAATGTTTATCTGTATGTTCCTTATAGAATTGTAAACTATTTATTTATTTTATTTATTTATCTTTATTCGGAAAATATATCGTTTTAATACAATTAATTGTGATAACTGATAAATTATCTAGACACCGCTTAAATGTTTTCGCAATCTATACATTTGATTATGTGGTGATCTTTAGCAAAGTTGTTGTGCATGAGCCCGGGAAGGTTTCTGAGTTGGTACGACCAATTTTCGACAGATGGCGCCACGCGTAGCAACGCACACCGGGCACAGCTGGTTGTTACATAAATCTAATCAGGCTAAAAACTCGAAACGAGCCCAAAGTGTCTACAGGTTGTTTACTTTCAAAAATTCCACCGCCTTATCAACGGGCCGACACTA